>JARJEB010001389.1:0-12353 GCA_030264535.1 Liometoxenus newtonarum
CAGCTTGAAATATCTCATATATGACAGTCAAATATTGTCTGTCAAACAAACGTCAACGTCACACTCAAGTCATTCGAATAATTGTGAACCTGTTTGACTGTTTGATGTCTATTTCTGGTTCATATTGGTGTCGTTTGGTTTGAAATGAATCAAATCTTTTGGCAAGTCCAAAATCCGAATCAGTATTATTGGTATATTTTACCGAATTGGCTGAAAAATATAGAACATCGTCACTTTGGACTTATTATTCGATGCTCAAAAGTACACTGAATATTCACGAAAATGTGAACATTGACTGGTTTTGTGGTTTCTATTTTTGTTCTGCGTTTATTTTGTGATTTTCAAGCAAAAAAAGCCCGCGCATTTACATATAAGAGAGTGTATGAAATAACAACTTTTCAAGTTGACGGTTGTTAAATACTGTTCGTCAAACAAATTCCATGGTTGAAATTGTAAGTTTGAAAGCCATAGTGCAGTATAAAAATTAAATTTTGTCGTCGCGGATAAAGTATAGTATTCAATTCGTGCATATAGGCTATTATACGGTCGGGCCGTTATTCCGCTCGGCTTCGCCTCGCTACGTAACCACGCCCTCGCGTATAATAGCCTCTATATGCACTCATCGAATAATATACTATTATCCGCGACGACCAACTAAAACAGCAATTATTAGGTGTGTGCCCAGACACATATACCTCACATTCATACCCCTCATTTTTTCAACAAGAGATTTACTTTACGTCAAGGACAGCGCTTCCTTGAATTGAAGAATGATATGTCACAGACGGACTGCATCTAAAACGTCATCTATTGAACTAAAGCTGCATTCTGGTATTAAGGCAGAGTATATGCGTTTATAGAGAATATGCGTTTATTCTATTCTGCCCTTTCATAATTTGTTTTGAGATTTGATGAGATTGTTACCAATTTAAAACTATGAAAACTAATATCTCACTTACGACGAAAATATGTTATAGGAATTTTTTTGTAGAGAGGGCAGTTGCGTTGAAGCAAAACACACACAGACGCGCGCACGCGCACGCCCGCACACACCCACACACACACACACACACACACACACACACACACACACACACACAACGCACTTACCCACACACACATATCGATGCATACATCGACGCATACACTTCATACAGCATACAGCAATATATTTCCCAACGTTGAGTGCGTAGAATGTTACAGTGTCGCCATTGAAACATTAGTATATCCTATTCTAATTATTTTGTGATTAGTTTGTACTATAATTTGAAATTTTAGGAACTAATATTTCCGAAATTATGCATCCTGCGAACAAATGTTATAGAAATTAAAATGTGGAGAATGGGAAATGCTGCAAGAACATATTGTTTTTTTGCCTGGAATCAATATTTAGCCAGTCAAACGCAAATTAATATTTTGAGTGCGAATAGCACTCATCTTTACCGACCGATTTTATTTATTTTTATTCCTGACTCTAATTAGAGATATCTATGGACACAAATTCATCCATATACGTTGCTTGGTTTGCCCGAAAAGTTGTTCGCACACGGACGATTGGTTTGGTTTGGTTTGGTTCGGACTCAAGAAAGTGATATTCGCGGAAAATCCGACTTTGATTTTTTGATCGATTCCATAACTTTCCTTACTATACCTTCGGTAAGGTCGGAAAGCAAAAATCAATAAGAACGATACAAAAACTTAGGAATATATGTATAGTGAAACAATTTGATTTCAACTTAGGTACGTAAATGAATACACGATTGCAAAAATCCACTTGAAAGTCAAAATATTTCTCGAATATGAACTGTTTACGAAATCATCTTGAACTCTACCATTGCGGACGCTTTATATACATATGAAAAGTACTTTTACTTGAAATCGTTTTCTATAATATGTAAGTACTTGCACAGAACATAAATTTTTATTTCCCATTTTCGTTTTGCATCGTTTGCAAACTTCTATTTATTTATTATTTAATGCCTCCGAACATGAATCAAAACGAACCATTTCGACCTCAAGCACACCTTTTGGGTTCGCAATAGTAGTCATATGTATTTTATAATTCATTTGATTTTACTCATTCTCGTATTGTTATTGGATACGCGAACGGACGATTCTAGTGATTGTATTTATTTATGATGATGATATTTTCGTAACTTTTGACATAAAATTGAACGATTTTATACTCAGCAACCACTTCGTATACGATTGCTAAAAATTATCGAAAGGTTGGAAGAAATAAAAATATTTTAGAAAAGTGCTCTTGTGGTGAATAGAAAAAGTAAAATAGTAAGGTTAAACAGTAGTAAAGACAGCTTCTTCTTTTTAAATGCCATTAAATTCAAAATAATTTTGGTTATTGAGTCAAGAAGATTGATTTATTTAAAGTCAGAATATTAGTTAAATTTAGGACCATCTAGATTTACTTTTAAAGGCCAATGAAGTAAAGGAAAAGATTGTACTTAACCTAATGATAAAAGAAATAATTTCACGCTTATTCAAATACAATTTTAATTTTAATTTTTACAACATTCTCCTTTTTTATGTTGTATAAATTAAATTCAGAAAACCACAATCATGTAGACGAAATTAAACACATTTGTCGGACAGCGCAATGACGTAATAAATCTTTGGGTAATAATCAGCATACATAGGAATGTACAAGTATTTCAGTTACTTGAACAACAGTAAACAGAACATCAGTCAATCAACATTACTTTCATTTTAATGAAGGTACATTTAATAGTTTTCTGATGGAAGTGTAACGTACAAGGCTTGTAAAAAAATACGGTGCGGGACACCGCACAACTTTCCGATACCATATAGCTACACTATGTATATCTATAGTGTGTTAATACGTCATCATAGCACATTAGACTCTTGCCGTTCATTGTTTTGAGTTTGTTGCAAATTTTAAAGTTTAGGAATTAATATCTCCCAAACTATGCTTCCTACGAAAAAATGTTATAGGAACTAAAATGTATAGAATTGCCCGGGCTATAAGAATATATTTTTTCTTTTTTCCTACATGCAATATTTTTCCACTTATACGCAAATCTATGTTTTGACATCCTAGTAAAGTGCCCTTCTTTACCGACAGAAAAAATATTATAGGAACTAAAATGTATAGAATTGCCAGAGCTTCAAGAATATATTTTTTATTTTTACCTATATGCAATATTTTGACACTTAAACGCAAATCTATGTTTTGACATCCTAGTAAACTGTCCTTCTTTACCAGCCCATTTCATTCATTTTTACTCCAAGTTCTCACCAGATGGACATCTACCCACGTACCAAATTTCATACCAATTCATAGCGCGGTTTGTCAGGAATTTTGTTCACAAAAGTACACAAAATTTGACACTTTAGGAATTAATATCTCACAAACTATGCATCGTACGAGAAAAAGTTATAGATGTTAAAATGAAAGAATTTCGAATTCCTATAAGAACGTATTTTTTGTTTGGCCGTAATTCCCAATTTATTTTCTTGAAATTTACATTATGGGCCCAAGTGCCCTTCTTTACCAACCGATTTTGCTGAACTTCGAACCAGGTCTGCCCGCCGCGGGACCGAACCTCTGTGCCAAGTTTCGTTCCGATCCGTTTCTTTTTTATTGTATTAACACTACCTATGGTAGTCAATAAAGGATTACAATTCGGTTGATTGAAGATTAACAAAAGCTGATTTAATCATTTGTTGCATGTGAAAATTAAATTTACCCGTTGTTTCAATTTTTTTTATTAATCTTGAAATGTACATCTTGCTTGGAAACTGTTTATTTTCAGAAAAAAATTTCTTGAGCAACCATCAGCATTATTAATTTTCCTATGTACATTCCCATGTAACACTTTGAAATATCACGCACGGTATATATAGGTAGTAATTGCGGAATTGCTGATTGCTGATGCAATTGCAACAATGCATCCATCTAACAAAGCAACAACAAAACTGAAACGACAACAAAATGGAATTAAAGAAAGGTTGACGGTTCATGGTGTGGTGCGGTGAATTGAAGATAAATCCAAAAAGGTCTGGCCTACGAAGACGAATTATTTGTTTTCGATTCGCATTGTAAAGTGTCGAACGATTTACCGGGAAGAAGAAGGAAATATAAATAACAGAAAACAGAAAAGAAACAAAAAGTGAAAACATATTGCACCGAGAAACCGACATAAGAATGAAATCGACACGCCAATTGTCGTGAACCATGCACAAATATAGTAGAGGCGTCACGTTTTTAATTAATTTTATTGCGTTATTAGTTTTTATTGCAACAACGCTATTATGTTTTTCTCATTCAATGATTCAACTCATTTTTTTTCCTCTTTTGCTTTTAAATCTAAACAAGTGTTAATTGTAATTGTATACATTAAAATGTAATCATGAAAAAACCCTGGAAAAAACCTAACCTTAAAACTTTTCAGTGGTTTTATTTATCACTGACTCTGATGAATCTCAGTTCCATTTCCAATTATTTCAATTTATATTCTCATTATTTAGTTGTGGGTGGGTGTTATGTTGCACTTTGATTGGAAAATTTACGTCTTCAACTTTATTAGGTATACAGGGTGTCTCAATTAAAACGGAACATAGAATTTATCGTGCAATTAGAATATTGTATGGGAATGAGATTTAGAACGAGTGTTGCCAACCCAATTTTATAAAATTTCCAAAGCATGGTTCTAAAAATTCCCATTTTAAACCAAAAATTCCCTTTTCCAGTCAATAAAGTCTACTATACCCAACCAGTAAGTTGCCTTTCCGCAGGGCACGTAACACTTGCGTCTAGCGACAGAAAGGCATCAGCCAATCACAAAAGAGTTCCCTAACATGATCATTAAGTTGCCTACCTATGATCAAAACTAAAGAAGGAAAAATAACCCTCCCAGGTGGCCTCTGGCCACCCTCACTGTCAATTAAAAAATAACCCTCACTGGTAGGACTACTGAAGGATAGAATTATAAGGGTAAAAGTACACGGCGGAAACAAACACTGGGAAAATTCTTACAGTTCCCTCACTGCAAAAGTAGGCAACCTAATGATCATATTCTGAAACTCTTTTGTGATTGGCTGATGCCTTCCTGTCGCTAGACGCAAGTCACGTACTTCATGTGACGGAGCAATTACAAAATGCCAACTACACAACTACAGTCCAAAACTCGAAATTTTTATGAAAAACTATAATACATACTCAACAATTCCCTATTTTAGCAAAAAAATCGCTTTTTCCCTTTTGACTACGAAAATTCACAAATACAGTGTTGCCACGAGTTGGCAACACTGTATGGAACCAATGTAGGCAACCAAGAATGCAAATAAATGTTTTCATTCAATATTTTATAATTTCATTAATGACTTTAAGAAAATAACTAATTTTACAAATAATTATGTTTCTTGAGAAGCGAAAATTAAAATGTGTCTCTGAGAGAAATTAATTGGGCAAAGTGTAAGATGGTTGCCTACCCTAATATTTTACTCTCAGAGCATGCATATTTTTCGGTTTCGATGTAATTGCTTGTCCTAAATAAAAATGTAACGCGCTAAATGCTATGTTCCGTGTTACTTGAAACACCCCGTATATGTACATATAATCAATGAATCGTTTCAATTGCTCCAATGGAAATGCATTCGGCGAGATATACAAGCATAAGAGTTTAAAGGATCACTTAATACTCTCTCAGCACTCTCAGGAAGATTATGTAAATCATATCATGTTCTTTTATATGTAGGTACCTACAAGTTTAAGGAATGAAAATTAAATTTATCGCGTTTTTAATAACATAAAAGTGGATCATTAAAATTTTTTCATCGTAACGTAACCCGTAACGCATTGCATCGATTTTTTTTCTTTCTCTGACCCTCCAGCAATATAATCATGAAAATTTACCTACGACGCGTAGCAAATGAGGGATTAGATTTGAAAAATGTACACACTTCAGATGAAGAATAGACTAGAGTTTAAGTCCAACTCGACGGGCACGATCGTATCCGCATATGTTAAGTGAGGTTAAGTGAGATGTTGGAGACAAACATTGCAATGCAATGGATTACGCGATAACTTATCTAGTCTATTCTTCATCATGAGGAACCTCTCCAATATTTCAAAGTTTAAAGATAAAGTCAATTAAAGCCAGTCCCAGAACCAGAAGATGCTTTTGTGACAATGAAATAATTCAAATATTTCCAATCCCACTGAACTTTCGTATTTAATTTATTTATTTGTTTTTTTATTTTCTTTTAATGAGATTATTGAATAAATTCTCTTTTTTTGCATGCAATAAAGCAACACATATTCACAAACAAGATATAAGAATTGTGATAAATCGTCCCGAATCCTATATAAATAATATCGGTTGTCGTGGCAAGGATTATCATGTTATCCAAGTTTAATCCCTGACAAGCAATAAAGTATGGTATTAATGCATATAAACAAGTCTGTAGTCTTCGAGCTGCATGAAACTTACAGTGCATTTTTAATGATTTTCCGTTGGGATTTACCTGCTCAAAACTTTAGGTCGTGTTAATGTGCCTCCTGCAGCAAACATTTTAAGCTCTCACAATTTTTAACTCATTCTGATGGTTTCTGACAGTAAAATAATTGAAAAAATTAAAGAAAATTGAAATTTTTGTTTTTTAAGGTAGGCAGCCAAACCGACAGGATGTGACTGGAACAATTGTTATTTTGTCTGCCTACCATAGAAAATTCAAAATTTTCCATTTCCTCATCTGTAAGTGAACATCGGAGCTCTTAAAAAATGCCCTGTATACATAACTATACATTTAGGGTCCCTACATACCAACGAGAGCCAGCGGGAGCGGTAACGGGACCGACGCGGGATCAAATCATATGGCGGGATATGAGAGTGGTCCCAGTGCGTCCGGTGTGAATACTCTCATATCCCGCCACATGATTTGATCACGCGTCGATCCCGCTACCGCTCACGCTCCCGCAGTATCGCGTTGGTGTGTGGGGACCTTTACATGTTATATCTTCTCCTTATACACATGCATTGCTTGCTTAATTTCTTTATTATATTTTACTTTTAACAAGTCACTCAAATACACAAATATCCAAATTGAAAGTGCGATTTTTCAACAACAATGAAAATATTTAAAAATTTGATTATTCTAATTTGTAATTTTGCTAAATTTTGAATGCGAAAAGAATGTATCTGTAAGTAAATCAGGTTTTTTCCTTTTATGCCATTTATATTCATAACATCACTGATTTCACAAGTGTAAACGTTTGTGATGAAAAAATATTATTCATTAGTATTACGAAAAAATTTATAACTTTTCTTCCCTTCGTCTCCACTGCAAATCTTCTCCAGAATGTTATTCTTTTACTTTTTCAACCTTACAATGGTTAGTTTTGATCTTTAATATTTTTTTAGATATTTGCACACAAAACGTTCTCGGAACAATGGCACTCTTAAATCTTTTTCAAGTTTTTATATATAGTTAATCTTTTGGTCCTCACAGTCACATAAGACGAAAGAACTAACATATTAAATTATTTTATTATCTCTATGCTTTATTACTTTTATTGTAGTCGAAACAAGGAAAAAATATCACGATCTTGGTTTATTTTATTCAACGCACGCATCTTCGTCTTACGAACGGTTCGGAACTTTATATTTATTACAAGGTATTAATTTAAAACGAAATGTATACCAAATGAGTGACTATAAACATATAATTTAGGACGAACGCGGGACGGCGCTTTGTGAAGCTTTTTCAAGGTGTGAATTGCAATAAGAAAAGCTTTTGCTTGAATTGGAATGGCGCTTATTCTTTATTAAGGTGCTTTTATGTATATACCTACACATTTAAGATTTAAGTTTTAGCAATTAACATTTTACAGATTAAATTACGTCTCATTTAACATTTAAAGCTGCGCGTTTCCATGCAGCGATTTTGCGATTTGCGATATTGGCTGAAATCTTGCGATAAACGCAACTCGTTGCCAAGCGCTCAATGCAAATGGTTCGGTGACCTTGGCATGGGCACTTTTCGTCCAATCACAGCTGTCTCGCAAAATGCAAATTGCGACATATGGAGACGGAAGGTTAGTTCCAGAGATTAAAATTTTAGGGAAAGATGCGATTGGATGAAAATAACTGTTGGAAAGTTTATTGCAAAGCCATCAAGGTCACTACGTTATACCTAGCGACGTAATGGAAACTAGTTGGAGTTGGAATGATCGTAAGCTTTCAGCCAATCACAGCAATCTCGCAAAACGCAAAATCGCAGCCTTTCACTTGCATCTTCCGTTTTTCTGAAATGTGCATTACGTTGCGAAGTGGTTAAAATATTAACATTTCATTTAAACAATTGAAAGTTGACCTGTTGACATGGCCTGTTGACCATTATCCTGACATGTTACCTAAAGGTTATATTTTAAATGACAAATAGCAGCGTAAAATTCATATCGCTGAATATTTTCTTAAATCTTAAAGCTAAAATGTTAAATGTGTGCGTGTGCGTGCATAAAAGTCCCTTTATAATAATAGCAGCGATTTTGCATTTGCGATTTGCGATATTGGCTGAAATCTTGCGACAAAACGCAACTCGTTTCCAAGCGCTCAATGCAAATGATTCGGTGACCTTGGCATGAGCGGACAGTTTTCATCTAATCATAGCTGTCTCGCAAAATGCAAATTGCGACATACGGAGACTGAAGGTTAGTTCCAGCGATTAACGTTTTAGGGAAAGATGCGATTGGATGAAAATAATTGTCGGAATGTTTATGCAGATTTAAAATTTGGGATCAGTGTTGAACATTTTTGCAAAGCCATTAAAGTCACTACGTTATACCTAACGACGTAATGGAAACTAGTTGGAGTTGGAATGATCGTAAGATTTCAGCCAATCACAGCAATCTCGCAAAACGCAAAATCGCAGCGTTTCATTTGCATCTTCTGTTTTTTTCTCAAATGTGCATTACGTTACGCAGTGGTTAAAAATATTAACATTTCATTTAAACAATTGAAAGTTGACCTGTTGACATTGCCTGTTGACCATTATCCTGACATGTTAAAGGACAAATAGCAGCGTAAAATGCCATCTGAATTCATAGTCGCTGAATATTTTCTTAAATCTTAAAGCTAAAATGTTAAATGCGTACGTGCATAAAAGTCCCTTTATATTAATTAACATTTGGCAGTATATTAAACATCCCTACAGCCCACAAGATTAAATTTGCTTGTTGCTTTTATTATTATATTGTATTCATTACAACCATTTATAAGGAAATATTGAATCTTTATTATCATATTATCTGTAAGTAATTGTGGCTTTGTAGGTAGGTGTTTGCACAAGTCGATTACTTTACACAATGTTATTTAATTATTATTAATAGCCGCACGATTAGTTGATTTATCGACATAATTTAGATACATTTATTGGACTGATGTAAAGTTGCGTAGGTAACATGCATTTGAATATATTATGACGGTATGGTTTCCATTGCATTTTGCAGAGATTTCTTTATTTTTGCTGTAGTTCCTGTTCCTAACATATGTTCTATATGTATTTGCAGGTTCGCGCGAGGCGGCGTTCACATATGCAATCAACAGTGCGGGGGTGGCTTACGCCGTGACAGCGGCATGCGCACGTGGCAACATATCTTCATGCGGATGCGCACCGGGCCCACGTTCACGCGAACCGACGCCCGCCGGATGGAAATGGGCAGGTTGTAGTGTTGACGTCGCGTTTGGTATGCGTTTCGCTAGAAAATTTCTAGACGCCCGCGAATTGGAAGGCGATGAACGTTCTTTAATGAATTTACATAATAATAAAGCCGGAAGGAAGGTATATATTGCAATAAGACATTATAGTCGTGTTTTTTTTTGCACACCCATTATGTTACGTTCATTTTATGCAACAGAATTTGTGCTAACGCAGTTGCATAAGACGTTTCATTACTTAACAGTGTGATATGTCTTTCTCCTTCTTTCTCGTTATATGTTGGATGCACAAATAGCAATTGTTGTTTGGGTTGCATACGTTTTGAAATTGTTTGACGTGCGTGCTCGTTGACATGTAACCTTGCATATTGTCTCTAAAATTTGGCGGGTGTGCAAAAATAGTGTTTTGTTAATTTATTACTCGCTCAACTTGTTGCGAAAATAACTATTACAGGGGTGCGTTCAGTTTTACTGAGTTTGGCTCAAGTCAACTTAGAATGAGTTTGTAAAAAGAACACGGCTATTGTTTTCATTCATTTCATCATTAAATTTTGTTGTTGTTGTTGTTGTTTGCAGTCCATTAAATTGAATTTATTAACGGAATGCAAGTGCCACGGTGTTTCCGGCAGTTGCACGATGAAAACGTGTTGGAAAACTTTGCCCCCCTTCAGACTGATCGGCGATAATCTAATGAAGAAGTATTATCGTGCCAGACCTGTTGCATCGGCGCCGTTATTAACTCATGTGTCCGAAATCAAGTCGATTGATTATCATCGACGTTCGGGGCAGATGCATCTTGTCCTTAAGAAGGGCAAGATACCTATCAAAAAGAAGCCGAAAAAGACGGATCTAGTATTTTTGCAAATGTCCCCCAATTATTGTGAACGAGATATTGCATCAGGCTCTCTAGGTACTCATGGAAGAAGTTGTAATCGAACATCACAAGGTAATATTTCTTAGCTCAACTTTCGAAATTATCGATTACTTACATTTAATTTGTTTTCAGGACATGATGGTTGTAATTTAATGTGTTGCGGACGCGGATACAATACGCATCAATACACGAAACAGTGGCAATGCCGTTGCAAATTTCATTGGTGTTGTCACGTCGAATGTGATAATTGCAGCGAAAGAACTGAGGAATACACTTGTAAATAATGTACCAGGAATTCCAAACATTAATTTCTAGCATCTGAATGCACTTTCAAGTCGATTCGAATTGAATCTAAATAATATTAAATGTACTTATATAAAGTTAAAATATTTATGTAATACGTAAAAATACTCATTTGCGCGCAGATAATGAATTATCACATATAGATACAAAAACTAATTTATTATTAGTATTAATAATTTACTATTGGCGAAGTAAGCACACTAGCGCCAATTCGCTTAAAAGTATCTTTTTATATTGAGCACTACCTAAATCTCCCTAGAGATTAGAGTATAAAAAACATTCGGTTTTCACTGATTTTGTTGACTGATGTCTTCGGTCTTAAGAAGTTTACGAATTTTTCTGCCGCTCACAATATCTTTTTCTTGCTGTTCATTTTTAATTTGGAAATGAATCCCACTACTGTTGCATCCAGGAAAACAACACTTTCCAGTCCAGCTTGAATCCATTTTATATATGGCAGGAAATTTATATCACTAAAGCATTATTAATCCTAAACTAATTGTAAAATCCGCTTATTTGGTACATAAAATATAGAAAATGAGGTTCATGCGAATTGGCGCTATTGTGTTTACATCTCCAGTACCATGTACTTTAATATTCATAAAATGTATATATTTTCTTGATAAGATTTAATTAATTCTAAATTCTAATTCATATTTCCTACCATTTGCAGATTTCTGTTTTAAAATTTCGCTTGCATTGTCATCGTTTTGTTCATTCGGTTTCATTGTGCGCATTCAATTCAGCGAACTACACCACTGCAATTTAAAAATCGCTGAAAGGCCGTTTTAAAGTGCTTTGCTGCAGAAATCAGCCATTGATGTAGCGTATTGCTTTAGGGCTTTAATCAAGCGTTTTACGGATGTATATTATATAATTGCAGCGCTGCAACAGTTGTAGTCCCCTAAATGCGACCATTATTTCTAGATACTCGCAAATTGACCTTATTCACGATCCCAGTGCGCATGACGGCGTAGTGTCACTGCTGACAGTTTTAGGCACGAAATTCAAGAGCTGTGGTACAGGTAAATATTCTCCTTTGAACTACATGTATCCATACCCTCCCTCATCCCGAATCCAATCTCCTGATCACCCACCCCACCAAATCTTTCCACCTTCTTCTTCCTTCTTTCTTGATTTTGTAGTTCTACCGGTTGCTTGCTTTTGGATTTTAGGTCATCCCCTTTCTACGGCAGGGCGCCACCAGACTTCCTATCCATGGATCATTTTCCAAAGGTAGGTTTGGTCAGTAAGAGTCTGACATTGACTACTGACGGGAGTCAGTAGGCGCATTTCTTTGTAGTAACTTTTCTGTCAAGTTAAAGTTGAAAGCAAAGAAATGGTTCATGAAACTGATAGTGCACGTGATCGTTTTCAGAACTTTAAGTACTTACTTTTCAAGTCAAACATATAAATTTGCCCTTCAATATTCAGAACTTCTCACTTGGATCGGAAAAATCCATATTTTTCTTGCAGAAAAA
>JARJEB010001393.1:0-10023 GCA_030264535.1 Liometoxenus newtonarum
TATATGTATACATATATATATATATTAGTTTTAGCTGATTATGGTGTAAATTAACAAACCGGAAAACCAGAATTATTTCTAGCGCCTTTTTCCGGTTTCAAAATGATACTTAATTCAAAATTAAAAATACTATTAATTTCCGGGTTATTTCGCAATCGCTCAGCATTTTTGGTATAAATATAATAATTATAGCTGATTATAGTGTAAATTAACAAACCGGAAAACCAGAATTATATCTAACGGCGTTTTCCGGTTTCAAAATTATAATTATTGTAGGAGTATAATTAAAAATGAAATTAATTTCCGGGTTATTTCGACCTCTTGTTGTAATTGGTATTAACCGGAAATTTAAAAATAAGCGTGAAGACAAACCGGAAAACCTACTCTAGATGTTTTCTTCAAGAACCCCCTGCGTATACAATACAAAATTTAAAAAGTCGCTAAAATTTTATATTTCCGCTAGGGCGTAGCGCGAATTCCAATTTTTCTGCATGTTGAGCGACAAAACGCTAAAATTTAAAATTTCCATTAGACCGTAGCGCGAATTCAAATTCTTCTAAAATTCAGTTTGCGCATTGAAATCTGCACTTATAATTTTTTTTTGATGAATTTAAATGGCAATTAAATCGCAACGCAAAGTTGAAAAATCGCCCAATTTGTGACTTGCGATTTTTGGAAAAAAGTTCTCGCAATTTAAATTCATAGTTCGCCCAAATTGCGATAAATCGCCCAATCTGGCAACACTGGAATGCACCGTCGATCCAACTTTGAACTGCCGTGCTATTATACTATCGCCAGGACAAATTAAATATAGAGAAATAACTCGTGACTACCTACATCTATCGGCATTCTCCACACTGATAAGGTCCAAAAAGGCCGAAACAGGTCTGTGGATGGCGCCTTTGATCGACCTGCATAGCTCATTTATATTAGTCTTATATATACATATGCATACATGTAAAGTTTAAAATTGAAATTTGTTTTCCCTGATTCTAAGATTTCTAATTTAATTAACAATAAAAATTTATTCTTGTTAATTTGTAACGTGCCAAATGCTTATTACTGCGGTAATATGCTAATCATTAGAAAAAAAAGTACTTAAAATTGTATTTACGAACAATTTAGTTACTTCTTGTTTCGAATTATTATGTTTCGATTAACTTACATATTATCACATTTTGGTTCATACAAAAATGGCTCATAAATAACATTTTGAAGTGGAACATCATCAAACTCCACATCATTTGTCATATACACCGGAACTCTCGCAACAGCCTCCTCCTTCATTGGTAAACAATTCTCAACGCCTTTGTAAGTTCCCACAGGACAACATTTTGGATATCTAAATATATGCATGTTTTTCTGAAAAGCAAATAAATGTCCCTATAACATTTATCAAATAACTGACAAATCAATAACTTTTTACCAATAAAAATATCCTATTTGTTTTGTTATCATCTTATCATTATGTCAATATTCTATATCATTTAAAAAAAAACCCAAAGTATTACCTTGATTAAAGGATTACGAACTGCATCATGTTCTGGCAGATCAATTACATCACCGTCGCTGATATTAACTGACGCCACAATCGAATAATCCTTATCATTGCTAATGACTAATGATGAAAATTGTGTGATGTCGTACTGAGATCCATCTGCTACGTACAAATAAATGTTTTCCCTTCGATAGTCACGACCTAATTCGGCAACTTTCCCATTATTGTAATACAAATCAATTAGTTGATCATTTTTGAGTTTTGCTTTGAACCATTTGCTCGTTTTGTGTATGTTGTAGATAGTGTTGTGTACATATTCAAATATTGATATGAAAATGGTGCGTTTGTCCAGGAGGAAGATTGGTCCTGATTTGATTTTGCGCACGTCGAAGGTTGCATTTAGTTTTTTGGGTGATTGTGAAGAATTGACTGAAGCTGATGCCGACGTATTCATCTAGAAATAGATTTTTGTTGGTTTATTGAAAGTTGAAATTCTTCTTGTTTTTTTTTAATGAAAATATAGTTTATAGAATGACGG
Organism: Liometoxenus newtonarum; assembly: GCA_030264535.1. Lineage (NCBI taxonomy): Eukaryota > Metazoa > Arthropoda > Insecta > Coleoptera > Staphylinidae > Liometoxenus > Liometoxenus newtonarum. The sequence goes on from JARJEB010001393.1 coordinate 2,037, forward strand.
TTACGTTAATTATGGCTATGCGGTTATAAATTTAGTTGAAAACGTCCCAAAAAACTAAACAATTTGTGAAATAAATTAAGAATAATAATGAAATATTTTATATTCTAGTGTTTAAGTTAGCTTAAGTTATATTTAATATATTTTTAATAACATAACCTAATATGTGATCTATTAATTTCCAAATAACAATAAATAACTATTATTTTTATCCTCAAATATTTATTTTTCCCCTTATCATCTATTATTAAGCTCATTGAGCAGCATAAATATCAAAATATTACCTAATAAGGAAATTAATCACTTTACTGATAAGCCCGTGACTTTGGAAAATCCTTCATAAATCCTTTATTTTATCATATCATTGAAACTTAAGAAAACAAATTTAAACATGTTTCGGACAAAAACTTATAAAACAGTAAAACATATCAGAAGTTTGAATTTCTTTTACAAAATGTTTTTCATGAACAAATAATTTTATGTATACATAAAATATTAACATTCAACCATTATTTAAATATATATTTTGTCACTTTCAATACTTATGTGCAAAAACTACAATTTTAATATTTTATACCCGGTGGTAGGACATAAAGGTGAACAAGCTCCCCATTTGGATAAAAATAAATCGCAATCAGTACAATAATTTTTCGCATCTTTTGATACCAAAAACGTATTTTATCACTCTATAATTACATTTTTAAATTAAAAATTTATATTAAAAATAATTTTGTCGTTCTCATATTTATGAGCGGCCACGTTTCTAGCAAAAATTGAATATTTGTCAGATTGCGAACTCAAGCGTGGCCACTCATATTTTAAAACCACAAAACTATATTTTTAATATATTTTTTTAAATTTAAGAATGTAATGGGGTCTGCATGAATTTTAAAATTGGAAAAAAGTACCAAAAATCGTTAGTATAGAACTAATTATACGACATGGTACTAACAATAATTTTTTTTTTAAATTTTTGTTGTTATAATGGTTCTGCAAAATGCACTATATAAACTGTACTATACCGCAAAAAATAAAGATGATTCATCGCTTGTCGACCTATACCGAATCAATGCCGAATCGGGCCGAATGAACTAAGCGTCAGGCCCAAAGACTGCCTTCGGTCAGGCTAGACCGTCATAATGTCAACAAGGTCGTGTAAAAGCGATGCCACTTTTAAAAGGTCTATCAACACAAGTTCCAGAGATCTAGGGGAAATTCCAATACTATGAGTCATCTTAATTTCACCAGATAATTCACCAAGCCGTCAAATTTCAAACTATAAAAAATGTTTTCTCCTCAAAAACCATGTTTACAAAAAATTTTAAAAATTTAGGGATGAATAATTCAAATCGTTGTTTCATAAAAAAAAAATTAAAAAAAGAACATGCACAGACCACCCTATAAAGTAATAGTGGTATTAAACGACTCGGAAAATTGTCTTTATTTTATCTGATTGCAATTTATTTCCATGCAAATGGAGAGCAGGATTATGCAAAAACATGTATACCGTGTAAATTCCCTATGTCCACCTTTATGCCCTGCCACCCGGTATATTGTTAAAGTGAAGCAGGAGCGTTGAACAAACAACTAATCAAAACGGCTTATCGCACATTCTTCTACATGTTTTTTTACTTGCATTTACATTCATATTGTTATAATAAATGCATTTTGTGCAAAAACAAACTATACGATTCTACATAATTATATTAATGAAATAAAATTACATAATAAAATAATGATTTAATGAAACAATAACATGCAATAATAAGCAATGATAAATGAATAAATTTTTGTTGACACAGGTTTTTCCTTGAAGCTTGAAAGCAAGGCACGCAGTAATAACTTATTAAAACTTTTAAAACTTACAACTGTTGACCTCATCAAATATTCCAAAATGAATATTAGAAATAAGAAACGAATAATCCTTTTCGTTCTACACATTTTAATTAATTCTAAATGTTTATAACTTTGATGCACGCGCTGCACACGCACAATTTGTTAAAACTGCAGCTTCTGTTTTAAATACAGTGAGAAATCCCATCGAATATAACGCAAAAAAATACTTCATGACGTACCCGTACCGAGAGTACGATTTACGATTACTAAGCAAACTTATAATTTATAAAACTTTCTCATTAGGTAAATAAATTTCGACTGCCTGTGGATAAGCAACGCGTTCGTTTTTAATACCATTTAACGAGCTCGAAAATTTACGAACATCAACACGTTACAAACAAATGTAAAGAGAAGCGCGTAAACCTGCAACTGGTAACCCACGACGACGACGTCAATGTAAAAAAATATTTTAAAGAAACGATTTACTGTCAGGACGACGACGCGATTGTTGAAAGAGTAAAGGCTTGTGCATAACTGACGGCAACGCAAGCATAAACTCGAAAAACTCGAAAAATGTACGCGAACGTTAACGCAAAAGTTGGCTAAATTTTAAGTTTAGCGTTCCCAACTCTTCGGACAAGGTTAAGATTATGTTGAAGTGGGAATCTGTTTTAAACAGTTTACAATGGAGATTGTAATCGTTTGTAATTGCAATCGTCGTCATCCATATTACTTTTTTATTGTAATTGCCTTTGTAACGTTCGAATTCCCTTTTACGTCTCGTTCGCGCTTACGTCAGTTGTGCACAAGCCTTTAACCTTAAAACCATGAAAAGTAAAGGCTAAGTTAAGAATGGCAACAATACGGCGGCAAAACCCCGACGATTCTCGAATAGAGAATTTTTGAAAAGTTTGTTTATAATAAATAAAGTTGTAATAATAAAACCATCAAATCAGAAATGTTCCGCGTACAATAATTACTTATTCACGTACCTGTAACCTGCAATATAATAGTTAATTATATAAAGTGTTTTTTGAAATGCTCAAATAAATAAATTCAATCTTCCAAATTTATTATGAAATGCTTTTATAAGTTTTCGTTCATTTGTTAAACTTTTTAAAAGTTCTTCCTACTGTTTTCTTAATCTAATACTTTTTATTAATTCAAATGACCGGAACAAATTGTAAACTTTCAAATATGATTTATTAAATTATTAAACATTAAGACACTTGGTAGATAAAGACAAATTAACGTGAAGGTCATTCACGTGTTGTTTAAATTTTTGAACAATGTTAGGTATCTAAACAGCTTCAGTAAATCCGCTCTTTTTTGTTACGACATGATTTAATTTTTTTTTGAAACCTAAATCAATCGACCTCGCCTCTCGAAACAAAAACAAAATGTCGAAGATTAAATTATTATTACATACAAATGGCTATTAAACTAAACTACTTCGCAAAACTAAAGTATTTTGAAATGCTAATTTCTAATTTTTTACAACTTTAATAACATCTAGTATTTTCTATACATGAATAATTTGTTTGAATCGCGGACAGGATGTTGAATGTTCATTAAATTCTCGTTAAATAATTATAAATTCGTGTTTGTCGCAAAATGTTTAACAGAAAAAGCATGTTTCAAAAAAAAATTAAAATAATGAAAATTTATTTTACCCTGAGCGTATTATCTTATTAAAGAAGTAATTACAAAGAAAACATGTAGGAACAATATTATAGTCATTTAAATTTCGTACAACTTTTATTAGAAACTTTTTTTTATAAATCAATTTATTCCCCAAGATATGTGACTTCAAAGTCAACAACTGTTTATACCTCAAAATTACACCTTTTGAGTGCTCATATCAATTCTTATCTTATCCAAATCGTACATTTTCTTACTAATCTTTATAAACATTGCTTTATGATAGATACTTAATTATAAAAAACACTACGATATTTGCGATTTATTCTTACCACAGAATGTTGTAAAACTAACAGCAACAACAACAGCGACAATCCCACCAATCGTTTTAATGAACATAATAATTTATCACTAGAAAACATTATTTTATATACTTATCCACGTGAATGTAGGTATGAATGAAATGATTCTTCGCTACTTTGAGTAATTTTCGTTTTGATTTCGTCAATTACATTGATTAAAAACGCGGCATGACAATTATGTGTTCACACAATCTCAATACTGCGTACTAACTATACTGAAATAGATAACATTAACTTTATGTTTTGTTAAATAAGTCATTGCAAGTATAGATATTTATTATTATCTGATTAGATATGGGAATGAGGAATTCAGGCTTATACATACCTAGCCTATCAAACTCTTTTTACCATAGCAGCACCGGCTCGGCTAACCTGAATACCGAGGAAGACAGCAAAGCCCAACCCATAGAGATATAATATTCCTATAGGCAAGGTATTGATACACCATATTTGTAGTCGCTACAACGTGCGTATTGGTCAAACTCCCACTCCTTTTTTCCATTTTAGTTCTTGCATGATATTGATTTCGACTGTCACGGTGTATCACCAGTAGAAGGGAACAGCGGGTTCTGGAGCCACCACCACCACTAGCCGTGGTGCTCCCGGTGGCAGATTTAGAACTAGTGTTTCAGCGCCCTCTGGTGGCCAATAGTGAAATGCTATTCAAAAGTAGGAAACTGTACATTCAAAAAAATGTAGGAAACTGTAAAATGCTGCTATTCAAAAATATTAACATGCGACACTCAAAAGAAGAGGTCGCTGAAACACTAGTTCCAAATCTGCCACAGGGGACGCCACGGGTAGTGGTGATGGTAGCTCCAGAACCCGCTGTTCCCTTCTACTATCACCAAAGAAAGATGATTTGAGAAAAACCCATCGCATTATCCCAAAATTCACAAGACTAGCATATTAGGTCAAAAATGGGTAATTCATTCTAAAGTTATTATAAATATAGTATGTCAAAATGAGAATTGCAGTGTTCCAAATCTGCAACAGGGGGCGCCACGTGTAGTGGTGGTGGTGGTGGCTCCAGAATCCGCTGTTCCCTTCTGCTATCACCAAAGAAAGATGATTTGAGAAAAACCCATCGAATTATCGCAAAATTCACAAGCTAGCATATTACGTCAAAAATAGGTGATTCATTCTAAAGTTAATATAAATATAGTATGTCAATGAGAATGGCACGTACATTTTAGCAAAATGTTTAGTGAAAATGCATGTGTTTACAATAGCTACTTATAGTGCATAATAAAAGTGTGTTAATGTTATAACACATTATTCAACAACTTTACGTTTTTATTTTTTTTTTATTTCATAATTAACATTATTACGATTACCTATACATTAGTCCTGTTTTGTACCTTTTTTGATATTTATGACAAATGAATTGTTTTAATTCTGTTTTTACAGGATCGTGACAAATAAAAATTATGAAAACAAAGACACCCTGAAGCGTTTCTATGAAATATGGATGAATTCCTGGACCAGTTACAATATTAAAATAGTAAGGTATTACTTCAGAAATCCATCCGATTAGTAATAGGAATGTTAGCCACCAGTTAAGACCATGACTGAAAATTAAAATGTGTGTTTGTGGTAAATAATGCTTGGTAATAGTTATTTTCGCAACAAGTTGCATTGGGAAGGGTCTTATGAGCGAGTGGTTTGCGAGCTCGAGCAAAACGAGTGCGAGTAAAATAAAACGAGCGAATAAGACCCTTCGTAAAGCAAAGAGTTGCGAAGTTTTGCACACGCGCACAATGATATTTATAATGAAGCAGATGGGTGTCAATCTGCGTGGTTGGTGTCCTGGTGATGCCCATTAGCAACGGCGGAGGCTGCAAAAGCTTAATGATGACATTCTTTACAGAGAGATGATATGTTTGAAGGACGAAATGAAGTAGTCAACACATAAGTTACCAATGGATGATAGCTTTAATCATTGCCATTGCAAATGGCCTCCAGCCATCATGCGCATATACGCATGTGTATGTCACAGAACAAGAATCTACAAAGCAACAGGCTCAAATCGCGAGGTAACTCGGAAGTCGCAAGGCCAAGAGCGTGCTCTAAATCTCAAGCTGTGCGACGGACCACGTCCGTACGGTTTGACGAACACCAAGCAAGAGGCCGAGCACAAAACTCCATACGGTCAAGGCGATTTCCGGAGCTGACAACACGATAATAAACTAAACGTCCCGAATGTCGACGAAAGAAGATCGCCCGACTGGTTGCCTACAGTTCTGTTCTATAAAATGTTTAAAACATAGTGGGTATGCAAAAATATACTTGCCATAACATTAAGTCCCTCCGAACTATCACCCAATGTATACTTTTTTTGGCTTGGATAATTTGTAATGAGCTCCAAATGAGCATCCCAAAGTTTCCGAGGTCGATTATTGTTATGGGTATGTAATATTCAAATTTTTTATGTTCCGCTGAAAAAATATGTATCGATATCATATTCATCTTGTCACGAGTTACGAATTACGAGTTTTCTGTGCTTTCATATTTGTTACCTTGAAACCAGCAAGTTGTATAAACACTTGATGTCACGGAGTTCTGCATTTCCGGAATTTCCCATCTGTACTCAACCCCACTCCATGTTCTTACTATCGATGGTGCCCAAATCAAAACGAGCACGGATACAATTAAGCAATACAAAACTTTTCTCGATTTGTCATATTTTTGTGAATCTATATATTTAAATCGGTAAAATGTTTCGAAGATTAATAGAAAATTGAAAATATGTGCAGCGATGAAACTGAGTTGATATCCTATGCCTGGAAACAAATACAATTTTTTCTAGAATATTATTTCAAATATTTCAACTATTTGTGTCATATGTTATGCTATTATTATGTTAATCATAAACCAGCCCTTATTAGAACTATTTGCTCAACAGTCAAGGTAAATATTAGGAATATTGCGAATATTGGGAAAAAACTTCCGAATATTCGGACAATTTGACGGCCACCGGCAGGGACGGACTGGAAATTGCAACCGGCCCGGGAAAATTTTTTGTAAGCAGCCGGACGATTGCATATTAGTAAGGTGACCAACTTTTTTACAATCAAAAGGAGGACACAGATGAAGTGAGCAAAAAAAGCTCTCAACTCTCCGCCACAGTGTAGAAGGAGGAGACTTTCGGTCTTCTGGCCTCTCGGGAAATTCCCGAAAGCTCTTATGGCCAGTCCGTCCCTGGCCACCGGAATGAAGCCTCGTTCTCAGTTTCGAAATTCGGAAAAATTGTTGCGATTATTCGGAAATCGCAGTTTTCACGATTTTGATGGTTCTTTTATGGTTTTTTTTTGCATATATCCTTATGGCGAGGTTGACAAAAGTCAACCTAAGTTTTTAAACTGATGGGGTAAACTTACGGTTTTCAAAAATTCCGAATATTCGCAGAAAGTCGGAATAATTTCAACTTTTTTCCGGTTGCTTGCAAATTGTCCGAAATACTAACTCTCCGGGAATTTATACTACCCTTTACTCCATCGTTATAAAATAAACAATATGAAGGCATACTAACCAACAAACTTGCATGTCGTATTTACCTTATTAACCTTAAATTTAGCAATCGCTAAGAAAATGTAAGCAGCCGCAATGGAAATACTGAAACCTACGACGACATAACCACGCAATGTTCGAAGTTCTTTAATTAGAAGGAACAATGCTGATGTCGCCAATAGACCGACAACTGACCAAGAAATTGATAAATACAAAAAAGGTTAATTAGTAAACATTTTATCAATTTTATTAAGTTACACATAGGCCCCGACTTTTGACACATTGACATCTCTTTCCCCCTCTCCTCTTCCAAACATCTTTTCACAGTTCACAACCCATAGTATTTGTCCCTAGCAACCCACAAGTCGGCGCCTATGAATTTACCAATAAGAATTAACTTACCAATACAATAAATGACTGTTACGAAAGCACCAAAAGTAGGATCTGGTCGTGGATCACAAATATAAACAACTTCTTCATATTCAAATTCATCGAATCCTGTTTGGGATTTTGGTGCTTCTTGCAAACCAATGAAGTACGGATTTAAATCTGAATAGTACAAAATACCATTTGACAATAGGGCAACGTTTTCATCCGGTTCAATTATATAACTAAAACGAAATATTATTAGTGAGCAATTC
>JARJEB010001400.1:0-12404 GCA_030264535.1 Liometoxenus newtonarum
TCGGCTTCGCCTCGCTACGTAACCTTCGCCCTCGCGTAGCCTGCATATGCGCTCATTGAATAATACACTATTATACCTATAGATGCATTCGTATAAATTTTTATTCCTGCCTTTTGTGACATTTTTCCAAATTGTACACAAAACCATTTCCATATTTGATGTTCCAATTTGCACATGCATTATTTCCGTTGTACTCTTTCTTAGGTTTCATCCTTATTGTTTTATGATGTCGCAATAAATTAGTAAACATCGCATTTAAATTTTAGTTATACCTTATGCACAATAAATAAACAACTAAATGAGTTAGTAAGTAGTAAGTATAATGAAATCGCGAAGGAAATTGCAAGATGTCCTTCGGCGACGAACCGTTTAATTATGTGATTACATTTCAACAGTACTTTTTATTATTTAATATTTTATTCAGGTAGCTGTGCTCTATGATTTCAAGTAACTTACCTGGGATAATATCTTTTTATTTTCAACATTCTTTACTTACTTATTATATTATTGTTACTTATTGTTTTTCGTTTCGTAATATTAAAGTATATGTAGTTTTGTATAAGTATACACATATGTTTGTTGTAATACGACCCAGAAATTTTTCCTTTTTTTCAGCTCAGCTCTTTAAACTATTAGTTTGGCTAATGTTTTATGTTTCTAGGATACTAGTGCGTCCTGAGTTACTGTGTGTAAAACCACTTTTCTCCTCGCATATGCCTGTACAGAAAAATTGGTTCTGTTATTATTTAGACTTTTAAAGGATGGAAAATGAAGAAGAAGAACGCTGTGTAAAAACGGTTATTCCGTGTATTATTCAAGAGACAATTACACGTTAATTAATTTTTAATTACAGCCGCAGTAAACTAGTGTTAATTTTCGTTGAAATTCACCGCACGTTTATAAAATTGATCATTATTATACTTACCGTATATGTACAGGGTGATTTGTAAAAAAAATAGAATCAGAAATTCAATAAAAAATTTTGATGAACACCAAAACATATAATTCAAAATTTTAGCTTGGGATACGAAACCCTTTCTCACATTATTCACACCTATTGTCCAAAACAGTTCACAAATATCATGATTTCGGAACGCGCCCAATACTTTCGGAATTTTACATTTATTCCGCGTAAAGTCGGATTCTTTACGCTAAATAAGAAATTTGTGAAGTTGTGGCTATGTGAGTGAGCTCTAATTTTTTCTAGACCACCAAGTCTCTTGTATGATTAGAAGGACTCTATCATTATATATTACTGCTGAATATTCTAGAACAGACTTCACAAACAAAAAATTTTCAAAAGTATTTTATTCTTAAGAAATCAAGAAATTTTGTTAATTTTGCTGAACTCAATGAAAAAGCAGTTAGAATTCCAACTATCTTGGATTCTTCGCCCCTCTTCTGTAACTTTTCGATTCTTTTGTTGATCTAATGACAAAGTAGTCTTGTAATATTGTTTCTCGTGCTAGGTCCAATATTTGCAGAAAACCTTACAGCCCTATTTTGTTGGCCATACACTAAAAAAGTGAGGCGGGTTCAAGAAGATAAAAAGATGCTGTATACTTTTGATATCCAGGTCATTTCTAATATTTAGTTGTATAATATATCTATCTATAGGTATACTACCGTGTCCTATAGGTAATATATACCCATAAAGAAGATTTTAAGGAATTTATCATATCTTCGCTAATAACAATGGAATGTATTTTTAATATTCGTTATATTTCTCATCATTCATGATAGTTGCATTGATTTTCTTTATTATCATATACCTATAGGTTTTATGAATTTTCGTGCGAAAATTAGCGTCTCAAATATTCTGTATAGTTTTATAGTCTCGCATGTGTGAAGGAAAAAAAAAACGAAACATCTAACATCTAATATTAAATCATTTGGCAGTTAAATTTGTTTTAAAATATATTACATTGTATATTCAACAAGTTTTGATTTCCGAGGTTGGGTCAGTTAAAACTTTTCAAAGCCACCAAAGGATTGGCAAATCCTATGATACTCGATGGTTGCATGCGGGGTTTATTGCCCAGCGCAATAACATACACGCGCAGAGTCATAAAGACGCACGCGGGTCCTCTCTGTTTGCACGCAGGATTCTAGCAGGTAGCCGTCGCTTTCTACCATATACTGAATAATAGTATATTATTCAATGAGCGCATATGGAGGCTATTATACGCGAGGGCGGAGTAATCGCCCGAGCATCATAGGCGTGCGCAGCAGATTTTATTAGGGAGTGCCCAAACTTAAAATGTAACAGATATAGAAAATATCTTTCCCAGTTTACAAAATGAGGGCAAATAGATAGATATATTCAATTAAATCTAATAAAATTACATGAATAAAACGTTTTATTAGTTAAGCAGAAAATTTAAATAATGGGCAATATCCCAGAGATCGGCAGACCGCAGCTCGCGAGCCGCATACGTCTTTTTGGGAAAGTTCGGTTTTGTGCAGGTGGCGCATCAACATTGAATGAAACTATATAATGGCAGAATGGCTCCTAATAAATATGGAACTCGAAAATTTGAAATTAATAAAATATTAAATTATTTGAAATTTCAATTTTTTAGTCTTGAAGCATTAGGGCGTGCCTGGGCAGTACCGGCACGCCCAGTGCGCACTTCAACCATGGAATTCAACACATAATCCTAGATGACGTTTCAGATGCAGTCCGTGTGTCACATATCATTATTGAATGCAGCGAAGAACTGTGCTCGACGTAATGTAAATCTCTAGTGGAATAATGAAGTATTATCGTGTCTCAAGCTCCATTATTCGCGAGTGGTATTAATGTGGGTTATATGCGCCTGCCTACACACATAATAATGGTTGTTTTACTTGGTCGTCGCGGATAAAATATATTATTGGTTATTCCGATTCGTATATGAAAATTGAACGCGCACTTCCAAAGACCAACAAACTATGCGATTTCAGATCGTAAAATTGTCTCATTTATGATATTCATTATGTTAATGTGGTTTTATTGGATAAGAAACAGCGTGGCAATTTATAACTTTTCTAATGTGTTACATTATACAGGATGAACAAAATAATTAATTGCAACGATCAATTTGTTATACGATCAACATCAAGATTTTAATGGCTAAAATCGTGTCTTCGTATATGTAAGTAAAAGAATGCTCGGGTGTTGTTTGTCAAAACAACAGAATCGCATAACTCTTGGAATATTGGCATTAACATGGACACTCTGTATAAACACGAATTTAGTAAATGTTGAAATAGGATGTACAGGGTGTGTTACAACTTCCTTCAGGCAATTCTTTGGAAATATGTTGGGTCGAAAATCTTAACAAAAAATATTGGCTACATGATGTCACGCTAGTTGAAATTTCTACGAATAGATTTGCTATTTATTCACAAGTTATTGCATCGAATGGTTGAAATGTTTCATGCATAGACTAAACGTCAATTTCGACTTTAATAATTAATTAACTAGTCCAACTATTTAATTAATTAACCTCCAAGTATAATATGAAATAACAATTCAAAATGTCAAAGTGTTAGAGCGCCTCCTTGGTATTCATGACCATATTCGTTTAGTCGGAATTTTGTTGTTTGCCATACTTAATAGGACCATAATATAAATTTTTATTGAGTTTGAAGATTAAAAAAAAATCAATATGAAATATTCAAATTAACCTTTTATTCATATGCAAACCTAAATGAGAATTTATTGTACAAAATGTTGTCATTGAAATTTATTAACAATTATTTACAAAAATTATTTTATGCGGCTTATTTATGAGTATTAGAGAAATCACCCATTGATATCGATCTAATAATATTCCAACGGTTTAACAACGGCAGTGGTTAATTAAAATTTCGAATGTGCTATTCACCAATTTAAAATTCAAATTTATTGAACTGACGATTTAATAGTTAACGCTCTTTTAATGTCAATTAATATACGATATATGATATATATTTACAATAAATACCTACATATACTAGCTACGGTACGTCTATACTGCAATGACTTGGCCGTCAAAGTTCGCTTTTCAAATGGTTTCTAATCTTTGACAAAAGAGAACTCTTTTATGAATATAACAAACTATTTAAGTATATAAATTATATATTGACATTTATAACTGTATTTAACCTTCATTTGAAGTCAATTGCTATCCTATAGGGTCAGCGTGATGGTATATTGGCGAGTCACCCTAGTAACATGTGCTTATTCTATTCTTGGACTTCTATTTTTTTCTGATTATATTACTTTCCTATACTACCTACACTTTGGATATATGGTCGGAAAGTATTTAATTTTTTTTCTTTTTTTCGGTAGGTGTGAGAATCCTGCATAGGATAACTACTGACTCCGGTCAGTAGCCAATGTAAGACTGTTACTGACTAAACTCCACCTAAATACATATCTTCGGAAAAAGATCCATGGATAGGAAGCCTGGAGGCGCCTCTGCCGTAGAAAGGGGAGGACCTAGAATGCAAAAAGCAAGCAACCGGTAAAACTTCAGAATGAAGAAAGAAAGAAGAAGAAGAAGGTGAAAAGATTTGGTGGGGTGGGTGATCAGGACATTGGATTCGGGATGAGGGAGGGGATTTAATGAAACACACATATGACATGTAGAATGACTTTTGAAAAGCTTACATAATTTTTGGAAAAAGAGATTTATTTGTATAACACTACATTGAAAGCTTCACACCGCAGTTCCAAGCAAAAATAAAAAAAAAAACATTAACTGCTCCCCTCGCACAAATAACGCTATACACTTAGAAATAGTAGCTCACTTTTCAGTTCTTGCCTTAAGCTGGAATCACACAAAGCCAAGTAGTGTGGATGAAATTCTGTCTCGCCACGCCACGTAATAGATATTTGACAAAAACTTCGACAAGTACCGCTTGTATGGTATCGCCTTTATATGCGCATTGTTTCGATACGTTGTGTCATTCAATATTTGTTCAAGTTATAGTGTAAAATCGCGCCAATGGCTTTGAAATACGTCCGAAGCTTAACCATTTTTAAATAGTACATACAAATGCCCTTGAAATGGAAGAAACGAGCATCCAATGTATTTATTTCATAATGTACAAACAAGAAGCAGAACAAACATTTGCGTGGCACTTCAATTTAATCATTTCACATTTCTAATCTTTGGACATATATGGTCAATCACGTCTGTGCAATATTTTGCGCATTGCGCAAATATATAGTTCTATAGAAAAACTTATAGAGTTTTCGACATATTGCACCCACTACACTGGCACTGAGAAAAATTTGCACTAAACTTTGGGCCAGATTTGAATTTGAATTCATCCGCACGCACGGTTTCAAGAACCGGTGTAAAAATATCAACATGCACTAAGTGCACTGAAATAAGGCGAACACGCCATACTGCTACACTGGAGATCGAGCTGGTGCAGTCTAGGTCTAGTGCAGTGATTTTCAAACTTTTTTTCTCTCAAGGTAACATTTTTGATAATTTATAATTTGGAGGCACTCTTTGCTGACGTCTTATATGTATGGGTAGGGTCTGGGCGACACATTTCAAAAAATCTCGCGGCACCCAGGTTGAGAATCACTGGTCTAGTGTCTAAGAATAAGTTCACAGTTCAAATAAACAAAAACCTATTCGCCCTACTTTTTTTGGTTCTGTTTGATTTGCTGAGTCCTTATTTTTTTTTATTGGGAAGGAATTTCTCTTTAGAAACTTGATCCGTTACATCTGAGACTACCTATAACATAAGATCACTAAAGTTTTGGTTTTATTAGTTTATTAAATAAATAAATTGTTTAAACAAATTAATACATTTTATCCAAATCGAAATAAGAAAATGAAAAGAGAAATTATGAAATATGTCCGTTGTTAATTTTCCCAAATGATATCTACATTTTCGATGCGTTCATTATTTGAATATGTGTAGGACCCTAGGACCTACCTAGAGTTGTAGTTGTGTGGGAACACAAATAAATGCTACTCAAAACACATTAACAGATTTAAACATTACTTAAAGTGTCTTAATTGGAGTTGAAAGAAGGCGTTAAACAATCGGTGAAATTAATTTTTTGAAGCGATGTTAAAAATTTCACGTGTATTTTAAACTTTAAGAGCTTTAATTTAATTAACAATACACCATCATTGATATACTAATTGCTGCACTTAAGGTTAACATTTATAAACAAAGACATATTTAAATATTGATGTTAAAAATATTCAAGATCCAATTTCAATAATTTCAATAGGTCCTGCCTTTTAAATTCAATTAAATTAGTACTTTTAATTAAATTCCTAAACAATTTAAACATTCTGGCATTCTTCTTAAACGATTGAGTCTATACTTGGCGTTTGACGTCCACATCTTAAAATATATCAACTTGAAAATAATGGAGAATTTAAACTTTGTTTTTTTTTGTAGAAATTATTTGGACAGTTTTATGCTAAGATCAATATTTAGCCACGACCTTCAAATCTTTATTCTTCCCATTGACTGTTTGGTGTCCCTCCCATAATGTACTCTAGGTCTAGACTCTAGAGCATGGGTGCTTAAAGTCATGGGTCGCATGCCCATTTTAGGTGAGAGCAAATATAGGTACTAAAAAATGAATGTAGTTGAAGTAGGCTAAACTATGAATTTTAAGCGCGATAATTTCCAAAATTGGGTCTTGGCCCACAAAAGTTTGAGAACCCCTGCTCTCTAGAGGACTTGGTGGTCGAGCATTTCGAAGCCCAATCTAAGCCCAAAGTCTTTCTTTGGGCGAGAAGTGCACACATAACCATATAGAGACCACTTCAGAATCCACTTTTTGAACTTATTATTTAGTCTTAGATTCATTTTGAAATATCGACTAATAAAATTCAAGTCGATTGCATTACTTCAGTTAATGGTCGAAAGATAAAAACTGAAACCATAAAACCTTTAAATATAAACAAATAATTCAAACAAACTGCAAAACCTAAAAACTTTACAACTTAATTATTTTACAGCATAAATGCGCATGTTAGGTGTGAAGTCCTTGTTGAATTGCATTATTGTCGAATAACATTAATCTAAAAATAATAAACATTCATTAATTGCATTTTATTGCTTTTATGGAATAAAATGTCTAGCTATTAATGGAAGATACAATAAACAGTGGTTTTTTTTTTCATGATTTCGCTTGAAACACCTGGATTGTAAATATATGTAGGTATGAACGAACATCCATTGCATGTTTGATTTGTAATACGTTAATTAGTTTGCGCGGCTCGAGTGGTGGAGTGGTGTTGGAAATATTTGTTGTTAGTAGTTATAGTTTTGCGTCATAAATAATTCGAAATGTTCACGCCCGACGCCGTAGGACGCACGATTCGATTGGTTTGAACGAAGCAATCACGTGCGTAATGAAACCGACATATAAAATTAGCTGATTTCTGTACACTTAAGTTGTTATAAATCGTACACTGCGCAATCACGGATACAACACAACACGCCGAACCACGTTAACACGAACAATTAATACAGCCAAGGAGATGACGTCTTTACTTAGGTATATAATAATGTCTACTATAGTAAGTACAGTCTGTTGAAACAATAATCTAAAAACCATAAGAACAAAACAATTGTGGAAAAATAAGTAGCGTAATAATATTAGAAATTTTGCTCTTGGCGTAAACAGTATAAATCCAAAAAAGTCACATCACTCGTCGACCTTAAAAGTATTTTCGATGGGAAAGTGGAAATATGGCATTTGTTGAAATATCTACCAATCCATTACACCGAGAAGAAATATTATTAACAGTCAATATTTTCCCTTCTTTACCGACCGATGTTGTTCAAGTTATAGGGACAGCTACCCTTTCCCAGAAATTTTGTTCACACACACACACACAGCATCACTCCAAAAACCACATTTTCGGACTCAGGGAAACCGTCGATAACCTGACTTTGAAATTTTTGACCGAAAAGATCTTTCCTTGCCTTTAGTACGGTCGGAAAGTAAAACAAATTCTGAGAATTCTCTGATATTGTCAATATGACAAAAGGTATGTCATTGCTCATTGGAATTTGCCTTTATATAACAAATTAATTTAAATCTATAGACTATAGTGAATAGTGATATGAAAAATCTAAATTGCCGCTATTCAAACGATGTTTATACTTTTATAAGTGCCATGATTACTTCAATATCCAGATGACTTGCATTAGCATTAAATTTTATTCAGCACTTCAAATTAACTAACAAACACGTATTATTAGTCGTGTGATGATGTAATTTTAATTTTGTCTTGTTCCTTTTAACATTTATTGCGTTGAAGCCAAGGTATAAATATGACGATTCTCTAGATGAATTCATTCTGGCTTTTGTTCTCGTCGTCGACAGAATTTGAATTAATAGACAGGATTAGCGGGTTCGAGGGTCACCGCCGCCGCTACACGTGGCGCACCCAGTTTCAGTTTTATGTTTCAGCGTCATCTGGTGGCCGATAGTGAAATTTTTAAAAAATAGATAACTAATAGCAAGCTACTCAAATGCTATTCATGCAATTTAACTAATCTTTCGTTTAGTCTACCTATGTCATACTTGATTGTTCTTGTTCTTGGGTCTGTATACCGATTTTATTAGTAGAAGTACCTAGCTATCCAGGTACGTTAATTAATTTTTATCCGCGACGACCAAGTAAAACAAACATTATTAGGTGTGTATACAGGCGCATATAACCCACATTAATATCACTCGCGAATAATAGAGCTTGACACACGTCAATAATAGGTGGTCATTATTCCTCTAGAGATTTACTTTAAGTCAAGCACAGCTCTTCCCTGCATTCAATATATGTGGCACACGTACTGCATCTAAAACGTCATCTAGGATTATGTGTTGAATTCCATGGTTGAAATTTTAAGTTTGAAAGCCAAATTAAATTTTGTCGTCGCAGATAAAGTATAGTATTCAATTCGCGCATATGCGCTATTATATGCTTTGGCGTTTACTCCGCTCGATTACCGTCTCGCTACGTAAGCTTCGTCCTCGCGTATAATTGCCTCCATATGCGCTCATTGAATAATATACTATTGCATGTAAACCACTTTTATCCCATTGTTATGCTCTCCAAATTATTTTCAGCAAAAATTAAAGATAAAATTTCATATTGAAAATATAAACTATTTTTGCTGTAAATCAATTTTGGAGCTGAATGTAAAATCTCTATGTTCGGTCGGTCAAATCAGGTCCCAGTATATAGTTTTATTTCTAAAAATATGTTAATTAAATATATATAATCGCATGAAGCTAAACATCTCCAACTTCTATAAATATCAATAAAACGATTGCATCATTTACCATTTATTTACGACAATCTGTTTTAGTTATTGCTAATTGAAATGCATTTTTTTTCCATTAATAACATGTAGATACAAGGAAAACACAATGAGTGAACGAGAAGTAATTTTATTATTTCGACTTTTATGGCTTTTGTATATGTATATACACAGACAACATTTTGAGTGATTGCGAAATCGTTTGATCTTATAAGCAAAAAATCCGGTAACCTTTATAATTAAACACGATGGTTTACTTCGTTTATTAATATATGTTTGATGAGTCGTTGACGAATCGTAGTTGAGGTTAATCTTTAAAATGTTTCAAGCGAACGCGTATGTATTTACATTTAGGCATTGCTTTTGAGTAATTGAACATTGGAAAATTACATGTTTGTGCTGACGTGTGTGTTAAAACTCTCAACATAAAATATGACTAATAGGTGGTTCGTTAGTTACAAATAATATTGTCTTTTAGTAATTTACTTCTATTTGTGGTGTACTTGATACTTAGCATTAAAAATAAGTATGACATTCTACAAAAAATACAATATTATATTTTCCTTATAGGTATTTTTACATATACTCCTCAACTTTGTATTTATCTTGACACGCGTCACAATTAATAATTATAGCTTATGGTAATTAAATATATATATGTAACCTTTACCGAGAAAAATCTGAACATCATATAAAAGGTGTTCCATAGACAATATTTATTATTACGTAGAGCATGAGCTACAACTAGTTTCTCACAATTAAGGCATCATCAGGCAAGATCCAACATTACATTCAATATAAAGCTCAACACAACTCCCAACCGGAAAGCACAGGAAATAAACTTCTGTTGGTTTATTTATGCCTGATGATGCCTTAAGTGTGCGAAACTAGTTGTAACTCACGCAGGAACCTGAACTGGAGCATTATTTAATTCATTAGGACTTAGTATTCCTACTTGGTATATATCTAGAAAACTATTAACATATAGAGTCAACAAATATCAGGTAGGAAGTTAATTATTTTAATGAAACGTTTATCTACAGCAAGATGTCATTATTTATAATCACCCATTGGGCATTAGATACATTTTAAAAACTTTTCGATATTGAATGGCAGATAATTAGCAAAATATGGCAATGAATCTTTGAACGCTCATCGTTCGTTCGTTCATCGTGCCATGTAACATGTTTCGCGTCAATCCTAGGTGTAGCGCTGATATCAATAACAAGTGTAGATAAGATGTAGCAATATAACGCCTATTCATTTTGTGATTGCTCAATCATATCGGGTTTCTTAATCTTTACGGAATCAATTGAATGAAAGCCCATTTAGTCGGCTTTAACTCTTTGAGTAAGTGGACTAACGAAAAGGAATATGGTAATAGTTGCGCGCTTCTCTTTGCGTTTACATCATTACAATTTATCGTTACATACTATAGATACCAGTAGATCGTGTTGCTTTACTTTTCCCATGAGATTTGTTTTAAAAAGTTGACGTCATTTTCAACAAACTCAACGGAATGTATTAGTATATGTTCAGAAAATTGAACGTGCTTCTTTCCTTTTTTTAATATATAGATATATAAATATATTTAATGTCATGTGGAGCCGTTTTGATTAAACTCAAGCTGAAAGCGAAAAGCTTTTTCCGAGCAATAAGTACGGCAAATTTACGACGCGCGTTTCCTTGATAAATTTTAGATAAACTGTAGTAGGTCATAGTTTGTGGCGTATGCTTTTTGGCTCGCGCTTCGTACATACTCACACAAACAAACAAACACACACACACACACACACACACACACACACACAAACACACATAGGTATATGATGTGATATTCATAATGCATGCCCTCCATAAGACGAAAGTAGATACGAAGAAGAGGTTCGAAGCCCGTCCCATGTAACTTCGAACTTGTTCAATGCGGCTCTTGACTTGAGCTGACCTCTTCACCTCTCTCACATTACCATAGCAGAAGAAGAGTGCCGGACTATACAGCACTCACGCATATCTTCTAACTATTAAACTAACTGCATCATAGGCATCTATTCGGCTGGGCTGTTGGACATATAGGACACTCAAGCATAACATACGTCGCTTGTGCTCTTCCTTTTTCGCTGAGACTCGTGGAGTATGTACCTTCTTAGGGTACATTCAGATGAATAACACATACACACACATACGACACGCACACACTCACGTAAGCAGATTTGTTCGTTCACAATTAAAACACTTATACGTATAATTACAGTTCAGTTTTATGTTACTGCCCACGCAGTTTTCTTCCTCAAAGATACACAAGATATATAGTCGAATTCATCGCAAGCGCATCAAACACTTGTAAATTTGTTGTGTTTCTCTCTCTCTCTCTCTCTCTCTCTCTCTCTCTCTCTATAGCTAATATATGCGCTGTATTAGACTAAATCTGTAATTTAATATTATTTTCCCATACGCTACAAATTCATTACACGCAATAAAATAAAATGTGAATCTACATATTTTTTAATTTTTCATTCGATTTTTAATTTTTACTTCTTGTATCAAGCATTTCAATTACGCGCGCTCTCTCTATCACATATGATGTCAATGGGGGTAGCTGGAGACTTATTGAGCGTGTATGTTGGACTCAAAGAAATTGAGGCCACGTGGCATCTAGTCTACAGCCAAATGTCACATGACGTGACAATTCATTTTGAAATTTTACTGTGAAAGTATTTGGAAATCGTTGTTTTGCCGAATGTTGTTGATTTTAAAACATTTTAGATATCGCAGTCCATATGAACAATGGTCTAGCATTTGAAAATTACGATTTTCAAATTTCAAAATTTCGAAGTTAAAGAAAAACGTAAAGTAAAACGAATGTGTACGAAGTAGGTGTGGAGGTGATGGGTAATATAAAGAATTTTTGATAATGATACTTAATCCTCCAGTTCTGGTGTTTCATTCTTAATGGTGCGACTAGTTTCGCCCGAAACTAACAAAAATTTGAAATTTTAAAGCTTTATCGAACCAAGTCCGCACTCAAAAATACTTTTCTATAGGTACCTACTATTAAAAAATAAAAACTTCTCTCATTCGCTGGAACCCCATAAATGGACATTCTCTATATACAGTGT
>JARJEB010001404.1:0-10512 GCA_030264535.1 Liometoxenus newtonarum
GAGTATGTTCTTGTGTTCTAACCTTCTGACTAATATTATTTAGCAATAGGACAAAGTGACTGACCATGAGCACTGACTGAGTAGCGTACTAAGCTAAACCTTGCATAGCTAAGCAAAGTTTTGTTAAATTTGTTATACAACAATATACAGTAAATTTATTTATCGTGTGGCCATTGACATGTACATACATGTTAAAAACTTTAGGTTATGTTAATGGGTCTCCTGCGCAATAGTTTGCAACGAAAAAAATCACACTCTTAATTTGGACCATTTTTAACTCATTCTGATGATTTTTAATACCGACGATTGTCTAAATGCTTCGGAAATAAATTCAAAAAAAAAATGATAAAATTTGAAATGGTAGGCAATAATGGGTTGCATAGATAGGGGAAATTGTTTACTCAGCTCAATAAAATATTGATGTCAGTGGGGTTGTCTACGATAAAATGCCATGGCCGGTATTTCAGAATGGGTTAAAAATAGGCCAAACTAATAGTGCGATTTTTTTCTTTGCAAACTATTGCGCAGGAGACCCACTAACTTGACCTAATATTTTTAACATGTAAATCTCCACGGCCACACAATAAATAAATTTACCGTATATCTAATATACCTATGTCGGTTCAGATCGTTTCGCTGTTGAATGCATTCCGTGACAACCACGTAATATAGATCCTAGCCATTGTTAAGAGATTACAATAATGCGTATCGAAGCTCGTGCAGGGGCGATACATAGAGCGTTTATTTTACCGTGGAACATAGCGAGTCAACTCATGGCAGTGGCAATACACGATTAAAGTAATTAATTTTTATGTCAGTTGTCAATACTTGAATTGATTGTTCACAAATTGTTCATCAATCATGTACAGAACCGAAGAAAAGGTATAGAAATAACAAAAATGTTCGCGCCTGTTCGCGATTTATTTTCCATAAAATATCCTGAAATGCCGATGCCTTCCCTCAGTACAATACATTGTCATCCCCACTGTCTCCCCGTCTGTCGTTAGCAATACAAATTATTTGAGATGCGAACATAGCCACATGCTATGTTCGACGGTAAAATAAACGCACGGTATATGTATACGCGAAGTAGACAAGGTGGAACATTATCTGAGATGTGATACGATGAGCCGTAGATGCGAAGATGCGAAACGAAACGAAACGAAGGAATGTATATAGAAATGGAAACTACACGGAAACTGCCAGGAATGCCATGCCAGCCGCAACGGTTTCGTTACGAAGACAAATCGTTCCATCTTACACAGAATCAACCCTACACATCCATTATTTTGTCACATCGAGTTGAGTCGATATGACTTGAGTCGACTTTGTTTTCTAACTTTCTTTCTCCCGTTTGTTCTTTCCTATTTTGTCCATAATATTTTTATCTTTATTCTGTAGTTGCAGCCACGGACAATGTATATCAGACCAGCTTAAAACATTCGAATCTGCAATCGTTGAGTATTTACTACGATTTGTATAATGGCACAATGCTTCGTCCTTTTTCGCCGTTGATGCCGTTGTCGTCGTCGGTGCCACAGCCGTCCTTGAATGAATCGGTTTATTCATCCGTAAGGGTGCAAAGTGCAGACCGACGTGTTGGCTTTCGAAGCAACGGATGTTCTTGTCAAGAACTCACATGCGGATGTTGCACTGGTATCAACATTCAACAGTTTAACTTCAACCGGGAAGGTAATCTGTTTTGGCCCATTATCGGTTTAGTTTTGTTATATTGTATTCTAGGTATTGTAAGTGTTGGCATCGAAGTCGAAATAACGCGATGCTAAAGTTTTGATTTACATGAATACCAAAGTCGATACCAAAGTCTGTCCAGTAAATTATGTTTTGTGTTTACAGGTTGCATGAACTTTACATATGATCCAGCGGAGTTTTCACTGATAATGAATATGTTTATGAACAACAATCAAGTGTATTCGAACACAATATCAGGTTTGTAATTCATTTAAGTTTTGCTTCAGCTTTAAGCTTTACTCATTTTCCATGAATAGGCCTGACAATATATATATATAGAATAGAATAGAATAGAATAAGGGCGTCATGTATTGTGAAAAAAGTCGATAGTGTCTGCTGTATATAATTAGTTATATCGAACCCTCTGGATCTGGATATTCCGACTCGAATTAGTTTCTGAATAACAAGCCGGCACTTAATGTCTCAATCGAATTTCCACCCGGAATTGGACAATGGCAGCCGCCAACCGCCTGCCGTCCTCGAGGTTTGTTTGCGGGGGCTTTGGTAGACTTAGTTAGTATAATTTATAACGCGCACTTACTAATCTTATTTTCTATTAAACTGAAACTCAAAAGGTTTCGTACATAGTTTTGGGTCAAGTCCTTACGCGACCGCAGAAGCAAATCTAATTAGTAGATTTATGCAATCAGTGCGCATTTATAAATGCTGAAAATTAATTATCTCCAGAACAATGTTTTCTATCAGTTTGTAAACATCTCAAGTTTTTCTCTATTTGGCTTTGTTCTCTTCGCATAGCTTTGTTATTCCATTTTGGGTGTATTTTCTTTTTGCTGTAGCGAAAAACCCGCCGCCGTTGTGCCTTCCATTTGTTATACCCTATTTGCCATCGGTCGAATTCTGTGCTCGACTCTTCGATGTGCATACGCCCGGCCAAAATCTACAGATGTGCTTGGATTTCGAGACGCGCGTCCAGCATGCGCCCGTTCTGGTTCTACATTTCGATTGCATGAGGATGGGCGCCAACGGATTGGCATTGGTAAAGCCTGGAGAGCCGCTTCCACCGATTTCTGTTGACTCTACGAGTACTAGCACATCTTCTACAACGACTGAAGTAGCCGTGACTGACATCGATATCTACGACGAAGTTACCGAGATTAAGCGCGGCACGATCCTCATTTAGGAAGTTGTTGGATTTTAGTTTAGTTCTCTTGTGACTTTATAGTTAGCCCCGTAACTTTCAAGCTCTTATCTAAACAACAACATATACAGGATGTTTAAATTTATATCTCCGTAATTTAATTTCTGCTTCGAATCAAAGTTCATGGGTAGTAGGTATCAACTTATTTCAAATAAATTTATTTACATTTTTGGGGAAAAACATCCTGATATAAATTAAAATCTGGGTATACAATTAAAGCAAACTCGCACATATTTCATATTTTCACATATACAGAATGATGGATTAGTTTTTTAGCTTAAGTTATACGAATTGTGATTGTTTGCTTATATTTTGTTTGTTCCCGTACCATAGTACCACGTCCACACAACACAATCAATTATCATATGCAATTTTTTTTATTTTCACGTGTTCCACGCATTATTTTATTTTTTACGTGTTAAAATGTTTTTTTTTTACTTTTTAATGTTTTCAATTTAGCTTTCACTCGCCCATTATTGTAATACCAAAACAATAAATAAATTGTTACATTTTGTGACCGAATTTCAAATCATGCTTTTCTGCACGTCAATCGCAAATCATCGAGTGTGATTAATGTTAGGAAATGCCGCAATTAGGACCAAGTAAACGCCAACAATGATTAGAGAAATTCTGACATTTTGTGTACCGTGCGGTGCACGTATCTATAAAGTGGGTGGTTATCATCGGGGAGATTATGATTTATCGAGAAATTCATCACTGTTGAGTCGAGAAGAGTGGACCGGGGTGGAGTAGGTAGGTACCCACCAACTGTTGTTGCCATTAATACCAATACAATTCAAAATGTAATCCCGGAAAATATAGGTAGAAGTAGAATCCTGATCGTTGAACTTTGAGGCCGCTTTTATGGCCGCAGTACCGGAAATGCTACGTATAGTTGTGAAGCGTCGTCTCTATACTTTGGGAAGTTGTGGTTTTCCATGTGGTAATTGAGTGGTCGCATTCTCATTATATATGTATCGTCAAACAAACAAGCGTTACATGTCGTAATACAACACGATCCACAACATCCGTACCCTCTTATCTTTGCAAGAGTCGAACGTGTCGGCAAACAATTGACCCGAGTAAGGTAAGTGAGCGTAAATAGCGGCAATCCACCGTTCAAACTTCATGACCGTCGCGTATTTATACACCAAGTATATAAATGTGAGGATGGCTGGGTATAAGAGAAGGAGACAAAGGCATCAACATCGTCAGAGTTCATTTAACATGAATGACAGACATCCTTCCGACCGACTGCAGCGCAACGAGCCGACGAGTCCTGGCGAATGCGAATTTACCGGCTCCTTGCGTTCGCTTCTATATCTATAACATATATAGAACAAACGCGTTGCACAGCTTAGAAAATGAAGCTATCAACTGAGCTTTCGTACTTTATAATTAAAAACTTGATAGTGCGCTAGGCCCTGGTCGATGAGTTCAACGTATAGGTAGAACGGATAAACTCGGGTAATTAAAAATGTTAATTACTTCGTCAATTATTATCATTGCAATTAGTAAATATTGTTAATAATTGTACACGTGCAAAAATGACAAGATAGACCGTATAGAACGAATAGTTAAAAAAAATCACAGAAATAAATTGTTTCATTGATTTTGGTGTAATATATTCAAGCAGTGAGTTTGCAAACGGAGTTGGTTAGAAGCTTGGAAAATCTATTTTAATCCATCCCACCAACGCTTTTCCGTTGGAAAACAATATTGCTATAAACACAGGGGCGTAACGTGAAAGCTGCATGAATCGATTAATTGTTCCATTCTTTATCACAATTTAAATGTTTTCACTTTGAAGCAGCAATTTGCATGTCATCTAAAGTTAATCGATTTGGATGCGTGACTTTTGAAGTTATTATTTCAATTCAAATGACTTTGTATCTTTTTTCATGCGAAGGAGGAATAATAATTATGTGCGCCATTTTAGTATATCACATCATAACTTACCAAATCAATGAAACTGTATAAAATAAAGCTCACAGATTTATTTAGATACTTTACTTTTTAATCTATTGTTTTTTTTTGTCTATAGTGAAAAACTATTGAAAATTGTAATTGTTTAAGAGACCCGACACCACTGTCTCTTGTACTAAGCTTCTGGACTGGTATAAAGTGAAGTGTGGAAAATGAAATAGAAAATTTAAATTAGGTTTTTCAGCTATCGCTAAATACGAATGTTGAGACATTACAATGGGAACGATCCAGGACCAAAATCTCGAGTGGCTCATAAGTCACGTTTATTAAGCATCGCAAACGTATAGTAAATGTCAAAAGTAAACGCTCAATGTCGTCCAATTGTGAATTTGGATATTATTTAAATAAGATGTTTCGTCGTTGTATTTACGTAATTGATTGAAATATTAAATTTTGTAGGTTTACACAAAAAATTCTGTGAGCCGGGAAAAGCGAAACGAAAAACGTGTTACCTTGACAGAGGATTCAATGTTTTAGAAGCCCGACAAAGTTATATTTCGAGAATCAAATAGTACAATAACAGTCACAGTTATATGAAAGTATACGAAGCATGTGGAAAACATGTGAGTCGAGTACCTAAAGTATGGGGTGGATGTGCAATGTACACCTAGCTAGGTAGTTACATGCTGGTGCTTAGCGTATTTTTCGAAGCAGGAAGCGAAGGGCTTTACAGTTTGCGTTCACGCTAATAAAACTAGATGCGGACGAACTAAACCCACTTTAAATCACCGAATATATAAGTATATTCGACGTATAAAATCTCAATAATATAGGTTTCGTCGCCGTTTCGTTCCATCCACGTTCCATTTTGCCACTGAACGAACTATTCCCCAGATAAACCATTTCCATTTGATGTGTGTATGTTGATGCGCACATATACCGAATGTTTTGAACTTTTTTTCGATTTAGATTTAATTCAAAATTTCTTGTGCTTCACGTTAATATATTTCTGTGGATGGTTATCTCAGGACTAATTAGCAAAGTTTGGAATGGGGAAAAAATTCTTACAATGTTTTAAATATGACTGCTCTTTGTATTATTATTATTGGTGGAAGGAACATAGTTGTAAATATAATATACGATGAAGATATTTACGTGAAACGTGGCGGTGGATCTTACAAATGCGAGATTTTAAGATTTCCTCTCGTATATAAACTGATGTAGTCGCGTTTCAGAGAGTTGGTGGCCGTGTCGGGAGAAATGATGTCTCAGTATATGTATATCAACCAGTTGTTCCCGCCGTCATGCAATACGACATTATTCCGCGATGAAGATGGTGAAATGTAAGAATATACTCAGATTCTCAGAGAGAAAATCTGTCGCTCTCATTCCTCCAACGAAATGTTGTGCGAATGGTGAGAACAGTAATATGCCTGAATATAGGTACTATACAGAAAAAACCTCTTATGTTCCTTTAACTATACTCTTGCTTATGCACTTACATTTTTCTTTCAATGTTTCAAAGAACATTTTTTGGGTGCCTGAGCATGAACCAGGCGAAAATCGAATGAACAGGAAACTTTTTAAACAACCGAATTTAAAGAGTTCAATATATGTAGGACACGTTACTCTATCAGCTTTTTCTTAAGGCAAAACCGAAGCTATTCCAACGTTTTTATATTATTTTCTTACGTATCAGTAAATTTGCCTACTGCGTTTTTTAGTATCGAGATCGAAAGCCAAAATCCGTACCTACAGCAAAATTTATGGTACGCATTTGGCTCCACATCGAAGAGTATACAAAGTAATAAAGAAAAAAAAGTACAAAAAACGCACAATACACAAATACGACCCATGAAAAAGCAGGAGGATAACAATGATATATCAGTGATTAATATGTCGTTAAGTATACAAGGACGTTCTTGAACATATAGATTATTGGTGAATGAGATACAGAAATGAACAGACTTAAATATTTACTTTCTATTGCGTACAAATCCCTATCCAGTGGAAAATGGAAACTGTAAAACGACAAAATCAAAGTAAAAGATGTGAAAGTGCGCTATAGAGGCTGGTGTCTTAAGCGCGATTATATCGGATCGATGACTGTCGAAATGAATATATACAAATAATAATTACACAAAATACTAAGCCAGCGTTTCTCGAAGTGTGGGGCGCAACGAAATAAATGAACAAAATTTTATTGAGACTTGAGAGCTTTCTTTTTTGGTCACCTCACATCACAAGGTGCGCTCGCTTTATTGAGACGTGAGAGCTTTTTTTTTGGTCACCAATAAAAAAATTTCATTGCCTTTATACTCTTCTATTTTATGCAGCGGAGCGCAGAATTATTGAAGGTCAAAAAGGGGGGCGCGAAATACGAAAGTTTGAGAAACGCTGTAGTAAGCATTTATTATAAGTAAAATGCGTTTAGGAGGGTGAAGGCAAGTTACAAAATTAACTTAATACGAAAACAATTTTGAATATTGGATCTTGAGACGTCAGGGGACGGTCACACATTTCCCCAGGTGATGATCTCAAAAGCCCAATACTAACAACTTAATTTCTAAACGATAATATTTGAAGTATTCAAAATGGCACTTAACTGATAAACTATAACTAACGATCCATAAACAAAATACCCAAGAAATGAAACTGCACTTGAGAAGTAAAGCCACATATGCCAACAAAACATACATCAGAAACGACAAGCTTGAAACTTTTGGCAACACACAATAAATTAAAACTATTTCTAAAAAGAAAAAAACGTAAACAAATATTGGGTAAAAATATAACTAAGAGACAACAAACTTATTATAGAAATACTAACTATAGCTGTTCGTAAGATTGCAAGAAGAAAAAGTAAAAAGGGATACAATGTGGATTGGGAGAACAATGTACGGGTACAATATGCAGAAATCAAATAATGCTGGCGACATTTAACGATCGTGCATACGTAGTCTAGGTGTTGAGCTGGAGGTGTATGTATGCGTCTGAAGTGCAGGAACAATACGATATATTTGAAGGATACGCAACTCTGACAAAGTTTTAGGATTAGATTTACTTCTGGGTTGACATAAGACTAAGGCCTAGAATGCAGCGGTTGCGGGTTCGATCCCCGTCGGAGTTAATTTTTCAAGTCGGTGTTACAAATTCTATTATCTAAAAATTAACATTTGCAATGATTGAATATATAATGAAAATATAACCGTCTCACAATTTTATATTCAATTTAATTTCTGTGGGTTTCCTCTGTTTGTACATACATATTTAGGATGAAAATAATAAAAAAGTCAAAAATTTCATTATATCTAACCAAACCACACACACACACACACACACACACACACACACACACACACACACACACACACACACACACAATTATAGAACAAAAGCTATATACAAATCCTCGATTATGCCAAGTATACAACTGTAAGCACTTGTAATATAACAAGGACTGTAAAGGTGCCCGTCCACGATGAGATTTTTTGTGAGATTTTTGTTTTGTGGAATTATAGGTAATTTCAGCTAAGTATAACAAGACTTTTATAGTACCAAGTGAGGAGACCTAAGAGAACAGAACCTCATGAAATTTTATTTTTCTCTCATGTGTCGTACAACTATTAACATTGTAAACTCCTGTTGTAGCTAAAATTTAAATTTCACGAAACAAAAATCGCACAAAAAAATTTCATCGCGGAGGGGCCAATTCCACCACCACAAGGACGACGCAAACAAAATTAATCTCACTCACACATTCACTTTCCAACTTGCAGCGAGCTTCTTGTATGTGTATTAGTTTATGCAAAATATGTATGTATAACTGGCGTTAGTTGTGAATCATAGTATTTAGTAGGGTAGTTTTTTTAGTTTTATTTACTATTGTATTACTGTCCCCAATGGAATGGTACGCAATTTTTCTGTAAGCATATAGCGAACTAGTCTGCAACAAGCACTCGAACTAAGCCTGGTTAATTAAATTCAGGTTACGTAACTAACGGAAACCCCCGGCTTGCATTCTACATCCTCCCCGGTAGAGACTGCATCTGGTCGTTGGTCCTTCGGATGCCTGGATCCCCGGCAGTAATTTACAAACAAGTTACCTCAGTGACTATATGTGGACTACAAACACGAGTCGTTTTTTCTATTAACGATGTTATTTCCGTAGAATATCCGTAACGAATTTTGTACGTATCCTTTCGTGAGGCGATCGTAAATATTTCATTTTGGTTTTTTAATTGTTAAATGAGCACATACGAAAAGCGGATTTTTATTACTCACCAAGCGTTATTGGAAATCTTGTTTTGAACGAAAATACCAATTTGTAAATTTTCAATTCGTGTCAGTTTATTTCATTTAATTATCAAAAATATACATACCCTTTTCTCATTTAATAAATTAATTGAATTAAAATAATTTATCAAGAGATCAAGAGAAAATTACTTTGAAAATTCCTAATTAGCTTGTTTCTTGCTCTATTCATTCTCATTCGCATTTTGCATTCATTCTACCTTTCTTTTTTTTTGATTCAAGCCTTTTCAAACTTGCTATTCAGCAATTCTTGGCAGTCAGTTAGCATCCTTAATATCATTAGCACTCAAATACAGTTACTTTTTTTTCGTTTCCCCATCACTTTCTTTAACATCCATATCTCGCCTTTTTAAAAACACATTCAATTTAATCATTTTCTTGTAAGTAATTAAAAAAGCGCCATTTGTAAATTTGTAACTGAACTTTAATTAGGCTTCAATTTTTTATTAAAGAGCATAAGGAGTGATGAAACGAAGGATTCAGAAAAAGATTTTTTTTAAAACCTTTTTCCTACTCCTTTATTCTTGATATCCCATATGAAACCTGCTCAACGCATACGTACTTCTAGTTTTTGCTTGTAAGAAGTGTTTGTCCATAATTTAGATAATCCAGGATTATATAAAACGTTTTTCGTATATCAAACAGTAAACACACAACATACTTCGGAAGGAAGTATTCATATACATGAAAATCGTTGGAGGCTTTTATTTTATTTTATTTTATTTTTTGAAGTCGACATCATCCCACTATGACTTTCCAGCAACTTCTACGTGTTACGTATTTATAGCGAACAAATATTGGTGGTTGACATGTTCGACGAAGTTTATTGATTGATCGGTTGCTTGTATGTACATGCCAATAGACATGTCCCAAACATGTGTCATAAACACCCTTACCAGACAAACGCTTATTATCATTATGTGTCGGTTAGTTTACGGTTAAAGTTGTATTATGTCTTCTTGGTCCTTATTTTATATTAAGTATATAATATTATTGTACCGTGCGTTTATTTTATCATGGAACCATTGCATGTAGCGTACGCAGATAAAGCAAACATAATTTTTATAATCATGTCGTTACTGTCAGTTGTCAATTTTGTTCCTTGTCATATTAGAAGGGTTAGGTCTTTCAAATAACTCACGCAACTCGAATCTCAATTCAACGCGGTTTCCAATAATCATCAAAATTGCTCACACTGATGCACATCCCTACTCTCTCGCCATCCGTCGGTGTGCCTTTAGCAATACAAGTCCCCTCCCTACTGCCATGAGTTTCACTAGCATATTTTAGTTGCTATGTTCGACGGTGAAATAAACGCACGGTATATAAACGATGTGTTGAAGAAACGTTTCTTAAGCGAC
>JARJEB010001414.1:0-12898 GCA_030264535.1 Liometoxenus newtonarum
AATAACATTACATAAATATTGCTTTTGCGACATTTTGTGATATCATAATCGTTACATTCTTATAACATCGCTTAAAGCGCACAATTGTCGCGAACGGGAACGCAAACGTAAAAACTTACATTTTCATTGTTGTATTCACAATACTTGCAACGGGGTATTGCGTAGTGGGTACCTAATGAAAAATTCAAAATTTGACTTTCATAATATCTAAAATTTTAATATTAATGTAAGTACTTAATATTCGTAAAAGTCTATTTAATGAATAGATATGGTTAAAATTGGGGCACACGTTTCCTTGATGTGTAAATCGAAGCGTTTTCGTTTACAGTTTGCCTTGTTAATACTATGGTCAGGTCAGGTGGTATTGGAGCAGTAAAGTAGTAGAAATAGTTAGTTAGTCCTGACTAATTGCCTACCTTTTCCAAGAGATAAGAATTCTATTCAAAGAATGTAGATGTATAAAGTGTACGCCACCAACACGCGTCTTGTGGTCTCGTCGACGCGCCACCACTTTCCCGATAACAAGATAACATTATTATGTATACCGTATATACCCGTCCGAAGTGACCAATTATTAGGTTCATCAATAAGAGCAGAAAGTGGTGGCAAAAGAACTCGACAAAAAAGCAAATTTAAAATGAAATAAATACTTAAATAAAAAAACCAACGGTGATACGCTCAAAATTTTTGTAAACAAAATTTTTTTTTATAAAATGTAGGTACCTATACAGTTGGTTTAATTTTTATTTATTAATTTAACTATTAAAAAATCATAAGATACAACAAATACAAATACTTGAAAGTTGACTTTATAATATAACTTCGAAAGGAAGATTTGAATGTTTTTGTTTTTTTTTAAATTAACTTTAATAATAGCTTTGTTCCAACACACAATCAAACTGGGTATGCTGGATCTCAGAAATCAAGTTTTCAGCCAATTTGGAGGTGTGTGTTCGAAAAGTTGGTTGTTCCACTCACTAGTCCCGAATTGAGTTCGGGAGGTTTCGTACATGCTCCAGTCCCATGCACGAAATGTCCATCGTTCTCGCTCAGTCGAAATTTTTGGAAGTTGACGGCTGACTATTTACTATAACCTGCAAATCCTACAATCTACAAAATTGGATTGTAACACAAATTGTAAACAAACCAAGAAACAAATATGAAAGACGATGATTTAATGGATTATTTTAATTCAAAGTTCAGTGACAATGAAGATGATCAATTATATGGCAAATTTATAACAATCATCATATTCTGTGACAATGATGATGAAGATGATCAATTATATTGCAAATTTATAACAATCATCATATTCTCGCGTTCCAAAATAGAAAAAAAATGTGAATCGTTTGCATTAGTTCCTCACTGTGTGTTGGAACAAACTTTATATCTACTTAACTATCTTACAAATTGTAAATAAATATAGGTAAACGCGATTGAAGATGAAGTACATCACGTCAATTAACGGTCGACTCATCCATCACGCATTTTAACTTTTATTCTTTCTTTTTTATATTTTCACCATCTGATAATTATTTATAAAGAAAAAGTTTTTGTAAAATTGTCATCACATTAACAAATCTCATTTTCTCGCCCGTCTTCCGCGAGATAATAACATAATTACAAGAACAATAATAAAAAAAATAAGGAAATATATAATCAAAAAGAAAAGATAAATGTTGCTAAATTGACGTAATGAAGAGGAAAATGTCATAAAACAGACCAGCATAAATCATTAAAACTACTAATGTGGGAACTCATCTTCGATTTCTTTGCAAATTAGAAACTATAATGTTAAGTAATAAAATAAATAAATAAAATGGTTTAAACAAATATTTTGCCTGATCACCTATCTTTCCTTCCTAGTTCTTCAAAAGATGAGTTTGTGAATTTCTTGCTCAAACTAAGTAGAAATGGAATTTATTTATATGAAGAAAATTCTTTCTTTGTTAATTCTTATTTCCGTTCAGTACATTCATTTTCAACTAATTTGCATATGAATTGTCGTCCTTTTGTTTCGTTTCAATTTGATGACTCACGCTGGAAATCAAACAAAATGTTATACAAATGTGATGCGGGTGTCACTTTATTTACTCAACAAAGCGAAAAAGCTTAGAAAACAAATTAACAGTTAGTTCAGGTTCATACTATCGCATATATTATACTAAGTGTTACAAATTTAGAACTTAAAATATTCATATAGCCATTGTATGTGGATTAAGTGGATTATATGTGGATTATTAGTGGATTATTTGTGGGGCCCCATCTATAATCCATTTATTCCACATAATAATCCACTTAATCCACATACGGCCTTCCATAAAAACACATACAACCATCCATCATTCAGCCTTCCATGTTAAATCCCCTTCTGCAGGCTGAGCCAGAACCCATTCATTTCCTCTACCAATAAGATTTCTATAAAAAAGTTTATACTATCGCATATATTATACTAAGTGTTACAAATTCAGAACTTACAATATTCAAAAAGCCATTGTAAGTGGATTAAGTGGATTATATGTAGATTATTAGTGGATTATTTGTGGGGCCCCATCTATAATCCATTTAATCCACATAATAATCCACGTAATCCGCTTACGACCTTCCATAAAAACACATACAGCCTTCCAGCCTTCAGCCTTCCATGTTAAATCCCCTTCTGCAGGCTGAGCCAGAACCCATTCATTTCCTCTACCAATAAGATTTCTATAAAAAAGTTTATACTATCTCATGTATTATACTAAGTGTTACAAATTTAGAACTTACAATATTCATAAAGCCATTGTAAGTGGATTAAGTGGATTATATGTGGATTATTAGTGGATTATTTGTGGGGCCCCATCTATAATCCATTTAATCCACATAATAATCCACGTAATCCGCTTACGACCTTCCATAAAAACACATACAGCCTTCAGCCTTCCATGTTAAATCCCCTTCTGCCGAATATAAAAAAATGATTATATTTTCTGTAACCCTCTGTATTTGTACATTTTGAACAATTATTTATTAGTACAGTGGCAAGAATTGTATCTTAATTATAGTGTAATTATATTTATCAGAGTACTTCGATGTGTTTTCCGAGGAAGTGCGTTTTGGTCGCTAATGACATGTAATTCTTTGCTCAATTACCGGTTTTGTGCGACTGTGAGTGATGCGTTTGTCCACCAACACTGAACGACCCAAACGGTCCCAGCAACAATACAAGAGAATACAATCCAAACACCATTACCACACACACATTGTATATAATATAACATCATGACAAATGACGACGCAGTCTCACTAAACTCAATACTTAACGTTAACTTATGTCAATATAGCCGGTAGCTAAATGTTAACCAGCTACTGGCCTTACTCGCCGAGCTTTTTTCTTCCTTTTTTCTTTTCTTATTTTAATACAAATGAAACTTAAAACTTAAAAATGAGTAAAGATGACAACACATGACATGAAATTGCAAGATACAGGAAGGTAATGACACTATATAAGACCAACTAGAGAAAATTATGTCTTCGGGTTAAGAAATTATGAAAAAACAAAACAGAAAACAATAAAATAACAGATGCAATGAAGAAAACATAACTTGAAGATGTTTACAACCTATACCTACAGCAATTGAGGTATTAGGTACGAATTTTTTTAGCAGGAAATTTTGAAAATTCGTATCTTTAATATGTTTTCTGTAAATTTCATTTGTACTTACAACAATTATCGATGTAACCTTATCAACAAAAAAATATAGTTAAATGACATTTTCTTGAAGAAAATTGAAATTCAATCAAAAAATCTCGTTTGATAAAGTTCTACTGCGTTCGTCGAACACATTCATTAGAAGGGCACCATCATTGCGCAGTACATTGTGCGCTTCAACCTGTTTCACACCTTAAAAATTAAAAACACGCGTGAGAATTCAAAAACATGAAATCAATAAAATTCAAGCACAAACTTCTATTGACATTTACCTGTTTGACAAATGCGCGTGCAACATACTAACCAATGAGAAGAACGAATTCAAATTTGGCGCGCTTTTGTGGGAGGAGCACTTAGTGAATGAATTCGGCGATAATATTCCAGACGTAAACTCATTTAAGTACTCATTTTTATGATAATAATCAAAATTTAAGACCTAAGCATATTGAGAAAAATAACAGATTTTCTAAAAATTGCGATACATCAACATCAGTGTTGTTTTCTGCTTAATGCAAATTTTGTCGTCGAGGATAAATTATAGTATTCAATTCGTGCATATGCGCTACTATATGCTCGGGCGATTACTCCGCTCGACATCGTCTCGCTACGTAACCTTCGCCCTCGTGTATAATAGCCTGCATATGCGCTCATTGAATAATATACTATTAAGTACTCATTTTTATGATAATAATCAAAATTCAAGACCTAGGTATATTGAGAAAAATAACAGAGTTTCTAAAAATTGCGATACATCAACAACAGTGTTGTTTTCTGCTTAATGCAAATGGTGGTTCAATAAAATTTTTATTTATTCATTAAAGGCAAAAACGAAGCAATTACATACCGCCGTTTTAATTAAAACGAAATACAATATTTATACCCGCAATTAACAACCGGAAATTGAGTTAAGAGCGTTAAACTTGAACATAATAAAACTTTAGAAAATAAAAATGCAGAAAAAGCATTGAAGAGAAATATAGGTAAAGCAACAAAAAGTGAAAAACTGAAAACTATATATACTTATAAAAAATGCAATTAAATATATTTTAAAATATTATGTATTTATGCCAAGTCCACTTAAAATTAAAAATATTCCATTTCTAAATTCACTATAACAATATTATTTTTTTGATAATAGTTTTATTCCAACATACAGATGCAGTCAATCACGTTCCACCTTTTCAGATGTGTTCCAACACAATACCGAACGTGTTTGAAAAGTATACATTTAAGTCCAATTAGTCCCGAATCGAGTTCGAAATGGTCAAACTAATTCTGGGACTATGGAGCATGTACGAAATTTCGAACTTTTTTGAAGCTTGGCTGGCTGTTTACTAACCTACAATTTACAATTTTGTATTATAACTTATAACTAAGACTGTGAACTGCTACAATGCTGTAGATCATGCAAGCGCACAAAAATTTCAAACCGGTTCAGGATCAGTGCCGAACTGCATGTTGGAACAGAACTAATATTGATTATACTTTGGTAGAGTTACAATAATTGATTGCGACAACCGGATTGCCTTGCCTGTATCAAAAATCAATAAAAATGGTAGTTCGTAACGGTTTAACATTTTCTAGGTAAATACTTTCCGCAGTTACACAGAGTAGAGTGGCCGGTGTAAAGAATTAATTAGAGTTTCCGTGGATTACTTCAATAAAAAATAAAGACGCATTGTCCCGATTGTGATAGTCTCAAGCTCAAGATGTGCTATTATTGAATTGTTGCATTTTCTACGAGTTCCGATTATTGTCCGATTATTCCACCAATGGATATGCACCAGCAATGTATCTACTCTACTTATATTAAGAAGAAAGAAATCAAAGTACGAGAATCCGACCACTACCGGCAAATCGCCGTGTTATTATTATACTGTTTTACTCTTCTTATTTCAGATGATCATTTACACAGTTTCCGAGAAAAATTGTTGTGATTATTGTCGCTTCCGACTAAACTGAATTGATCGATCAACCAAAGCAAGTTGAGATGTTGAGGTTGAGTTGAGTTCATTGTAAAAAATTCTATTAAAAAAAAAGTAAAAAAGTAGATAGATACAAATAAAGTCATAGTAGATACAGTTGATGAATAAATACGAACAGGGCCGCAATATGTTGTTTCTCAATACTTAATAGTGTAACTAATAAGGCTGGAAAGTGAAAAATTGAATCTTTTACTTTCCCCACATTTTCCCATTGGAAAATTAATTATATTAATAATATATAACAAAGCGGAGAACGGAGGGTTAGCTTCAACCAAAAGCATCGTGTCGGTGAGCGAAACAAAACGTGTTTGGGTAGGTGTACGGAAAATAATTGTCAAAGACAGTCAATAACAAGCCCGTGGTGTCTCGCAGAACCGCTGGCAGCTATCAAACTGCGATCACGAACGAGGTAACGTGAACGGCCACGAAAGAGAACGTCAGTAATCAAGAATAGGAAGAGGTACTTTTGATTTTATGCAACTAAATAATAAGGCAATTGAGTATGTATATAATGGGATAATCCGAATGAACTTATTGATAGAATGAAACTGTTGATGGCATCAACTATGAGTGAAAACAATGCTCACAGAAATGAAGTTGTAGTAATAATTTTAAAAATTTAATAATTTATTATGTACCTACTTAACTTATACTTAATGTCTTTCATATTTCCCCAAAAAAAAAGGAAATCCATTCTCCTTAAGTAAACCAATTTGCAGATGAAACATGTAAGTTATTTATTATACCTAAGGTAACATGAAGTACTTAACGTTGTATGTACGAGCAAGAATTAACGAGCTTTATAATAGACCCATTAAAATCTCAGCTTTTAGTTTCGAGTTGAGTTTGCGTTTGAGTTTTAGACGGAAAACTATAAAATTTATGTGTAGCCTCCTGCTTTATCTCGGATCTCACATGAATCTCATCTCTTGCATCCAACTATAGCCAATATCATATTTAAAGTTATCTGTGTGTGTGTGTGTGTTTGTGTGAAGAGGTGTAAGTTTATAAAAGGGTTTCATGGACGTCGTTGCTTGAAAAGCAATGGCTATATAAGGCAATAAGAAGGGTTGAGGGTTGTTCGTGCGTTGGCTTTCGTTTCCTTTCGTTTTTGGTGAAGGCTCAGGGGCGGCCGCGATTGTAGAACAAAGAGAACACGAAGAACGCGAGTATAGAAAAAGGAAAAATAAGGAGAAATGTAAACAGGCAACAGGAACAGGAATGGAAATAGGAATTATGGTTAAAGTGTTAAAGGAAAATAACTAAGGGAATGTCAAGATGGGCGCCAGAACAAGAGCCGAACATGCGGAATGAAAACTATGGGGAATGAGGGATTGGAAGATGTAAGGGTTGTGAAATGGGGGTGTATTATATAAGGAATAAGAGCAGGGAGTAGGGAATGTAGGAGTTTAAGGCAACCATTAAAATCCGGATCCAGCCTTCGCTTATATTAGAATTAGACTTATTAAATCTCATGGAATGACAAAATAACGCTGAGAATTAAATCGGCATTAAGACAGTTTTCCAAAAGATTTTCCACCAAAATTATTGAAAATGTAAATTTATTGATTGATTTCGAAAATATCTTAGAAAACTAAATTATTCTGTTTTTGGTAAAATTAATAAAAATCTTTAAACAAATTTATATAACGGTGAATTAAATAGACTTAAAGGCGGGAAATTGTCTCTAAGTATACTTAAAACCCGGGAAACTTACTCGAAGACAAAATTTATGATTTTCCTGGACCTGGCTTAATTTACGGAAGAAATTTCGTAAAAGAAAATATTAAAATCGGAATTATTAGATTTTTGGTGAAATTTAATAGAAAATTCTTAAATAAAAAATTTAGAAATTGTCTCTAAGTCTACTTAAAGTGCAGGAAACTTACTCGAAGACAAAATTTAGGATTTCCCAGGGCCCAGGCTTAATTTTTGCAAGAAATTTCGTAAAAGAAAATGTTAAAATCCAATTTATTATTACATTTTTGGTAAACTTTACTAGAACATTCTTAAATAAAAAATTTCGAAATTTTACTTTAAAGACTGCAAATTGTCCCAAAGTCTACTTAAAGTCCGGGAAACTTACTAGAAGACAAAATTTAGGATTTCCCGGGGGCCAGGCTTAATTTATGCAAGATATTTCGTAAAAGAAAATGTTAAAAACCAATTTATTATTACATTATTGGTAAACTTTAATTGAAAATTCTTAAATAAAAAATTTGGAAATTTTACTTTAAGGCCTGGAAATTGTCCCTAAGTCTACTTAAAGTCTGGGAAACTTACTCAAAAACAAAACTTATAATTTCCCAGGTACCAGGCTTCTTTTACGCAAGAAATTTCGTAAAAGAATATACTAAAATCGAAATTATTAGATTTTTGGTAAACTTCAATAGAAAATTCTTAAATAAAAAATTTGGAAATTTTACTTTAAGCCTGGAATTGGAAATTGTCTCTAAGTCTACTTAAAGTGCAGGAAACTTACTCGAAGACAAAATTTAGGATTTCCCAGGGGCCTGGCTTAATTTTTGCAAGAAATTTCGTAAAAGAAAATGTTAAAATCCAATTTATTATTACATTTTTGGTAAATTTACCAGAAAATTCTTAAATAAAAAATTTGGAAATTTGACTTTAAAGCCTGGAAATGTCTACTTAAAGTGCAGGCAACGTACGCCAAGACAAAATTTATAATTAATTTCCCAGGAGCCACGTCCAATTTACACACGAAATTTCGTAAAAAAATGTTAAAATCCAAATTATTAGGTTTTTGCTCAAATTTAATAGAAAATTCCTAAATAAGAAATGCGGAAATTTTACTCCTAACTGAATTATGAAGCTTCTTACAATTTTAAAATTTATCCACTAAACATGAACCGCATGTAAATGAAAAATTTTATTGGAAACCATAAAATTAAAGCGCAGAAAATGAAGATCAACATTTTAAATATACAAAAACACAAATGAATAATTGAAAATTTATTTTTCCACTGCCTCGATAGTTCCCTCATTTTCTAATTTTCAAATATGTTCCCATTCTCGTTTGTTCACATCACTTCCATTTCCATCCTACAATTTTCCACTTCGTTGCGTCAATTCTATTCTATTCTCATTCTTGAACATGATGAAAATAATGAAATGTTGATGCAAATTGAAATATCTAAGATCTAAGAAACAGTTTGTGCATTCATTAAATTCCCAATTCATCAAATGCTGTGTCTGTGCTTGCGCGTCTTTGAGAAAGTCTTCACAGCGTTCCCCCTACTGGTGGGTTATAGGAAGCGCACAAAGAGAAACAATAAAGAACAAAGAGGATCGTCTCATCTCGTCTCGTCCTGGAAGTTAAGGGGAGCAAAGCGAAGGAAATGTTTAAATATCTATATGTAGATATACAAACGAAGAGAAGAGTCTTCGGTTCCCGTTCCTCCTGTTCCTCCCGTTCTCCACCCTCATTCGTAGTTCCTCGTTCCCGTTCGGCGCTTTCATAATAAGTCTTAGATTACATTATCTACTCGTTACCCATGCAAAGATGTTTAGGCAAAGCGGCGCACAAAGGCAGCTTTAACGAAAAGCTTTAACGTTTCTATATACTCATAGACTCCCGCGTATAGATAGTATTTCTAGTATACTGGGTGATCGATGAAAGCATGAAGTCATCAAAATTTATTTCTTAAAATGGAACACTTTTGACAAAGGCTCGTTAGTTATAAAGAAAATTGACAATTGTTAATATTGCCCATCTAAATGTGAAGCAAAAGTGAAAAATTATTCTGAAATATAGTTAAAATTGGCTAAACAATTGCCACTATGAAATGGCACACTTCGCCAAATAGGTTAGTTGGCGGGAAAGTTAACAATTTCTTATAGCCGAACAAAATTCTAGCCTCTATCAAACAATAAAGTAAAAACTAATGCAGTTACAAATCAACTAAATAATAAAAACTAACTTTCCCGCACTCCATTGAAATTACATTGGTTTTGGTGAAAGTTCACTATAACTATCAATCTATCCATCTATCTATCAATCTATATCCATTTGACACGTACCTACGTGGATATCTGACATAACTGAATCGCGCTCGTGAGAAATTGAATACTTTCCAACCTTGTAAGGTAAACTACTATATCACTTTGGTTGCTATAGGTATAGGTAATGAACGACTGGAATGTGAAGCAGTGAAAAATAATGTTGAAATATAGTCTAAATCGTCCAAACAATGAAGAAATGAAAATTTCCTACGGCAACTATGAAATAGCACACTTTCGCCTTAGGTTAGTTGTCTAGAAAGTTGACAATTGCACATAGCCGACCTAACTTCTAGCTTCTATCAAACAATAAAATAAAAAGTAATGCGGAAAAGTCATAACTATGGTAACAAATCAACCAAATAATAAAAAGTAACTTTCCCGCACTCCATTTAAATTACATTGGTTTTGGTTATAGTCCACTATGGCTACCAATTGTGAGAAATTGAATTGAATTGAATTTCCAAACTTGTTAGCTAAGCTACATTTCAGTTTTGTTGCTGTATTATAATGAATTATTAATTTTCCTGTGTCGGGAAAGCAGTGTACATAATACGATTGGAAAACACTCAATTCCACACTAGTGCGACGTGGGAAATGGTACTTTTTTCCAACATTAATTGGAAATAAACTATTATTGCGGGAAAACTTAAATTTTGGAAAGTTTTGATTGTAAAATTACCTTTGTCATTATTAGGTTAAAACACCCATTAGAAAACAAAACATTTCACTTCGTACTTCACTTGGTCGGGCCTCGGCTGTGTTCTTGAACATGTT
The DNA here is from genome assembly GCA_030264535.1 of Liometoxenus newtonarum. Classification (NCBI taxonomy): domain Eukaryota; kingdom Metazoa; phylum Arthropoda; class Insecta; order Coleoptera; family Staphylinidae; genus Liometoxenus; species Liometoxenus newtonarum. The sequence goes on from JARJEB010001414.1 coordinate 10,474, forward strand.
TCCAATTCTCTTAGATATAACCAGGTCCTCTTTACTTGCTTCTTGCTTCACTTTAGTACTTTTGGTTTAGTTTAGAATCGATGCCTTTGTCTATCTTCTCGTACACATCAGACAGAGAGAAAGAGAGCAAGAGAGAGAGGGAGAGAGAGAGAATCTTAGCCATAGATGATTACTTTCGTAAAGATGTTGGCATCCCTTATTGGTATTGTCGTTGCGAAGAAACGCAAGCTTCTTCCGAAATGGAACACAGAACACCAAAAAATAAGTACAAAAACCAGAAATTATTAAAAAATCAAACACTTTATCGAAATAAATTTAATTTACTAAGTAATTTGCTTAGAAATTTTAATAAACATTTTTGCTTTTCACTCTTCGTATTGTTGTTCGCTACTAAAAATAGTTTTTTAATTTTGAACGACTTAAACTCGGATTCTTTGAAACAATATCTCATTCTAGTTTTTCTTGTTTTCAACTTAATCCGAAACCAAAAAAAAAAATAGTTAAAGCTAAATATTCTCACAATCCCGATGAGTTTTGATTGTTGTCCAGTGGTCCGATTGTCCGGTTCTCCAAAATTATTAAAATTAGAACACGTTTACTTAGCAACTTGTCAATTTTGTTGTGAAGAACTTGTTTCGTGTGAAAATCTCGCTCGAAAAGTTCTATTTCTAGATTGACGAAGCACAAACACGAGAAAGTAACAAAATCTGGTCAAAGTTCATGAAAACCTGTTAATTCTTTGTTGAAATTACAAGAATAGAAAATATTATTGAAAAGAAAAGGAAAGGAAAAATTTAAATGTCCAGTTTGGCTGTCCACTGTCCACTATGGTCACTAGAATAGAATATTTTCAAAGAATCGAAAGAGTTTGACGAGAAAAAGGTAAGACTAAAAACGAGTATTCTAGAAGAGAAAGAAAAAAGAATACTGTATTCATGGAAAAAGGGTACGGAGACTAGAAAAAGGTTATGGAATAATATTAGGGGAATTTTTTAATTTTTTTTTTGACGTCTTTCATATCATCCTGAAAATGGTGAAAGTTAATTTTTGTATATTGAACAAATTTCGTTTTAATTTTTTTGTTCTCAAGAAAATAATATTTATTTATATGGAAATTTTTAAAACCTAATTATTAATTTATAATATTATTAAAATATTTTTTGTCTCCTTATCTTCCCGTGTACCAGGTCCATTAATAAAATAAAAATTTGGAAATAAGTATTTTGAAAATTTGTACCATTTTGAGGTCATTAATCGTTAAAAGAATTTTTCTTTTTTACAAGTTCAATAAAATTTAAATCTTAAAAATTCCAGAAAAATTAACATAATTTCCTTAACTTTGTAATATTTTGTAAAAACTACAAAACTAATCAAATTGCAAAAATATTTAATTTTTATAGCAACTGAAAGGTTAAAATGTTTCAGATATCTAATAAAATTACTTTTCCAAAATAGCGCAAAATAATAAAAAAAAAATTTTATTTTTATGACGAAAATATGTCGATTCCAATAAATTTTTTGAAATTGTTAAAGTGAATAATTTCTTCAAGTATGACTTAAAATATGTTCATATATTTATTGCTGATTTTTTTTTGTGTGCCGTGTGTCAAATTCTTTGGTCTCGTGTCACAATTTGAAAAGCAAAGGGTGAGTCTTACCTTCCGTTACCCTATCCCTATATAAATATATTCCTTTATTCCCAGATAGTCTTAAGGGTCTGGAAACAGTCGAATCACGGTAGAAGATGAAAACTATAAAACTGGACTGGAATCAATTCAAGAATGCGTCGACAAGTTTCACTGACCCTCGCCTCGAATCGCCTCGAATTTTAGGTACATTTTACGATGACCACTACGGCAACTTGATTCCTCATTCTTCATACCCAAATACACAAATCTAGAATCAAGAATTTCTATTAGGAATGAAAATCTTGAAATACAGGAATTTCATGGACTGACCAAATGACCACGGCGCGTCTGACTCTAACTCGAACTCGGGTTTCCATTCGAGACTTTCGGGTCATGAGAATTTTATTCTTTCGACAAATTTCTTGATCCTAAACCTGAAATATCCAGCTCACTATTAGTAAATGTATAAAATTTAAGTCGTGAGAATATTTTTCTTCAAAACTTGTATTTTTCTAAGATGAGTAAAAATTTTTGGTTTTTAGTCAGTCGAGAACTTGAAATCACGCCGGGAACATAATTTTTTTTGTTAAATCGGAAATATTTTGTGTGGTAATCAAAAAAGTGTTTATTTTGTTAAAAAAATTAAATTAAAATGTAAATCGGTTATTCGACAAAACTAAAAAAGTTTTTTTTCCAAATTTCTTTGATTTTTTGATGTTTAATGTTAAAAATATTGTATTTCCGAGAAAATTTATGTAAAAAAAATCTATTAAGAAAAATTACAACGACGAAGTGCT
>JARJEB010001434.1:0-13180 GCA_030264535.1 Liometoxenus newtonarum
TTGAAATTGACTTATCTTAAATAAAGTCAAATTTTTTAGAGGTTAATTAGAAGAGAAACTTCAAATTTGTTTACTCGTTGCTAGGCAACGCTACATAAATCCAAAACGGTGGCATGTGTAAATTAATTTTGACATAGCCATTCCCCTTGACTTGTTGGAAAGTAGGGGGGGTAGCGTTCAGAATGACCATTATTTTTTAATTTTGATTTTTAAACGCTCTGCGATTAACGCGTGCCTGAAAACCTTTGGCATCGCCTTTCAAAAACCTTTTCTTCTGTTTCAGGATCCCTTTGTCTCGGCATCTTCGCATACGATGATGAACAACGTGCAAGTGGTGAATTGCGACGTGCATGTTCCCGTCGTGGTCACATCAAGCAGCCGGCAAGTCGTGTGAATACAACAGCGCGTCTGGAATTATTGCGGAAAGCAATGCGTACGGAGACAATTCTTCGCGATCGTGCCATCGATGCATATATAATCACATCGGATGATGAACACCAAACGGAATACGTCGCCCCATACGACCGTCGCCGCGAATACATTTCCGGTTTCAGCGGAAGCAACGGTGATGCGATTGTCACCGAATCGAAAGCAGCGCTATGGACTGATGGCCGATATCATCTGCAAGCCGACGATCAACTCAATTGCGACTGGTTACTGATGCGCGAAGAACAATCCAGGGTGCCAACAAGGGCCGAATGGCTGCGGAGGGAGTTACCCACGCGCGGGCGTATTGGTGCTGATCCGAAACTGATGTCGGCTGCAACATGGACCAACTTAAAATTGGATCTTGAGAATAGCACCTTGGAACTGATACCGATCAGCGTAAATCTTATTGATGAGATTTGGCATGACCACCAGGACACTATCGTTGAGAAAGATGCCTTTGTATGGGACATCAAGTATGCTGGCAAGAATTGGACCAATAAAGTGGAGGAGGTTAGACAGGAGCTGCGAAATATTGGAGTTGATTCTATGGTTGTTACAAGTTTACCCGAAATTGCATGGTTGCTAAATATTCGCGGCAGGGACATTCCTTACAATCCTTTCGTCAAGAGCTATGTCGTCCTGAGCATGGATGCTGTGCATTTTTACGTCGACAGGTATAAGTTGGCCAAGAATGGAGTGAATAAGTATCTGCGAACTGACGTTGGCGTTAACAAAGAATCCGTTATGTAAGTTGCAAACGAAAATTATCGATCGTTGTCTCTACGTCAAAATTCACTTGGCATATAGTCCCGAAAATCCCAAATCAGCACTTTTCTAGCCATTGCATTGGCCATTTTATCTAACCCGTATCCCCCTGGCGGTAAATAGCAAAAGTGAAATAGTGTTCTGAGTAACCAGAATTAGTTCTTGGGGGGTGCAGTCGTAGGAAATAAATTATACATAATACAGCAGATTATTTCTGAATAACCTATATATAAAAAAATTGGAAATTTTGGGGGGTGCAATTGCACCCGTGCACCCCCTGGGTACGCTAATGGTTCTGTTGTAAATCAAAAATTTTCATGAAATTTCTTCATTGTTCCTTCATAGGGTTCATGATTATGAACTAGCCATTGCATTGGCCATTTTATCTAACCCGTATCCCCCTGGTGGTAAATAGCAAAAGTGAAATAGTGTTCTACTCAGTGGCGTAACCAGAATTAGTTCTTGGGGGGTGCAGTCATAGGAAATAAATTATACATAATACAGCAGATTATTTCTGAATAACCTATATATAAAAAAATTGGAAATTTTGGGGGTGCAATTGCACCCCTTGCACCCCCCACTGGGTACGCATGGTTCTATTGTAAATCAAAAATTTTCATGAAATTTCTTCATTGTTCCTTCATAGGGTTCATGATTATGAAGAAATTTGGCGGGATCTTCCAACCCGCACACAAGCCTGGACCTATGTCCTAGTGCCTTCTATAAGCGTTTTCAGCATGGGAGCCAGTCAAGCTATAGCTGCTCTCATTCCCGAAGAAAAACGCGTCGCCAAACCTTCACCCATCATTGCACTGAAAGCTAGAAAGAATCCAGTTGAAATCGCTGGAATGGAACGGGCTCATATAAGAGATGGCGCTGCAATGTGTGAATTCCTTGAATATTTAGAAACTCGGGTAAGTCCCTACTTACTTACTTGCGCATCTAACCATAAACAATTGAAAATTTATAGTTCGATGAAGGTGATACCTGGGATGAAATGTCCGTGGCGAAGGTGATCAATGACATTCGTTTCGAGCAGAACTTTAGTTTGGGCAACAGTTTTGAAACTATCGTTGCTTTCGGCCCTAATGGTGCATTACCGCATTACGAACCAACAATCAGCACGAATGTGGTTATCTTTGATAACAGTACGGTTGTAATTGATTCCGGAGGACAATATTTCGGTAGAGCAAAAGGTTTCGTAAATTTTGGCGCAAACAAATATTTATGATCTTTTTGTTGTGTTTGCATTGTTCAAGATGGTACTACAGATGTCACACGAACGCTGCATTTTGGCCATCCAACAGTGTCCCAGGTCAATGCCTACACAAGAGTCCTAATGGGTCTCATCCAGTTGTCTGCATTAACTTTTCCTGCAAATTTACGCACCTCCGTGGCGGATGTAATGGCTAGAGCTCCACTTTGGGATGTGGGTTTGGATTATATGCATGGGACTGGCCACGGTATCGGTTCATTTTTAGGAGTTCATGAACGTAAGTTAAGATGGCGCTTAATTGATGCAGATTTCTGCAAATTTCTATAGTAATGTTTATAGATGGTGCTATAATGCAAAATTTGCAGAACTCTTTAATTCATTAAAATTAATTTCGTTAAGATGGCGCTTGAAATATCTGCAATGTTGTATACTGATGTTCATAGATGGCGTCATAATACAAAATTTGGAAAGTCTACAATTTACATATTTCAATCAATTTATTGCTTTTTGTAGCCCCAATATCGCTGGATTACAATTCGCATAGTCGTCAGCAACACTTCAGGCCTGGATATTTCTTTTCCAACGGTAATTTTTAAACAAATTTGAGAAATTTAAGAAAACATGTTATTTCTTCTAGAACCCGGATATTATTTGGAAGGCGAGTTCGGCGTACGACTAGAAAACATTTTGGAGGTTATCAGAAAACCTTGGTATAAACATATTAGTGGGCAAGCTTTTTTGGGATTCAAAGATGTTACTTTGGTACCTTTCGAACCGAAACTTATCAATATCAGTTTACTCACTTATCAACATGTAAGTTTTAGCCCCGAATTTATTCGCATTCCTTATTTTTTTTAAATTTCGCGCCATTTATAATTTCCCTTGACTTGTTGTGTCGCCATCTTTTATTCGGTGTTCTTACCATTCCCCCCATTTTGTTTCTGTGGAGTTTTGAGTTGTCAACCTCAAAATCTGTTAAATATGTTTGAACTCTGAACGTTAAAATTTTCAATTGCAACTAATGAATTTGTGTAGGAAACTTATTAATATCAGTTTACTCACTTATCAACATGTAAGTTTTAGCCCCGAATTTATTCACATGCCTTATTTTTTAAATTTCGCGCCACTATGCCTTATTTTTTTAAATTTCGCGCCATTTATAATTTCCCTTGACTTGTTGTGTCGCCATCTTTTATTCGGTGTTCTTACCTTTCCCCCCATTTTGTTTCTGTGGAGTTTTGAGTTGTCAACCTCAAAATCTGTTAAATATGAGTTTGAACACTGAGCGTTAAATTTTTTAATTGAAACTAATGAATTTGTGTAGCGTCGATGGTTAAACGATTACAACACACGAATTCGCGACCAGGTCGGTCGTGAACTTAAAGAAAAGAAGAAAATGTCAGCGTTTTATTGGATGATGGAGAAAACCAAACACATTCCAGGTGATTCCGCACACCTTCAATCGAGTCTACTGTTAGTAGTCATTAGTGTTTTAACCATTGTACACAATCACTTGTAATTTCCTTTCATTTTACAAATTTTTTGGTACAAACATTTTTAAGTCAACGTTCACACAACTGCCTTAAATCTAAATTAGATTAGAAATGTAATTTAACAAGTGCATTTCGCTGTTATTTGTAACTTAAGGTGCTATTATGCACACATTTAACAATTTTTGATGATCCGCGTTACGTCAAGGACGTCACGGAGCTAATTAGTAATTTAATCACCTGATCCCGTACAAAATCCGTATAAAAACATTTGCATTCAGTTGTTCCAATGGAGATGTTCCACGTTTCATCATGATGACGTTACTGAGCTAATTAATTTTAAGCAGCTCATCCGAACACCTCTCAGCGCCAAGGGCTCCAATTGCCTTCGTTCGAGTTCGTGTTGTGAACCCAAACGAAAATACGAACTCGAACGAAGACAATTGCAGCCTTGGCGGTACAAAGGTGATCCAATTGTATGCCATAGTGGTCCGGAACAGCTGTTCCATTAGAAGGTCAAATAGGTCATCCGGGGGACATGGAACATCACCATACGAACTCAAAACGAATGCAATTTGAGACTTTCATATCTCAATTTTTAAGCATTTGAGGAAAAACAGAAAATGCAAATGAACAGACGAGTGTTTCTCTTGCACTCAACACATTTGTGCATGCTTTAGCCGTAATTGTTAAATCTTAAATGTGTGCATAAAAGCACCTTTAATGATATAAGTATTATTGTTTTTACCATATCAGTAGTATTGTAAAGTTCGTCTCAGGAAACAATAATCTGCAATTCTTTCCTGGGACAAACCATAGTTAATTTATTTATTTTTTGTTATAACTTAACGTCTAGCTTGTTAACTTAGTTATCTAACTTATTAACTTAGTAATGTATTGATGTCTAAATATTTATGGCTTCCAAAGACGAACCAATCCGTCTTCGCTGTACGAACAAATCAAATTTTGATGTGGATGATGTGAAAGGCCAATAACATCTTTCTCATGAATGTTGAGGGTACGTTCCAATTTTCCGGAATTCGTCGAGAAACAATAGAGAACGTAATCTTCGCCAACGCAGTAAATCCAATCGCCTCGAGGTGATACGGTTGAACAAACAAAATCGCCCTTTTCACGTTTACCACTCGAGAAAGATCTTACAATCTGAGGGAAGGAAAAACACATAAAATCACGAAACTCGAACATAAACATGGATTTTCACCAAATCGACAAAACAGTTTGTGAAAATAGCAACTAGAGTTTCAGGAGCAATTAAAAATTTGGTTGCCAGTGGCGGATTTAGCATGAGTGGGGCCCTCAAAGCGGGACGGATTGAGAATTTGTTTGTATGTAGCCTCACAAATGCATATTAGTAAATGTAGTATATGATATGGGTGACAAAAAAAGTTCTCTTAAGTCTCAATCAACATCTCCAGTGCAGAGCGCACGGCTTCCGACCCTTCCAGCCTCTCGGAAGCCCCAAAAAGGGAATTATAGAGGGTATAATTCTAATAATTTGGAGCCCCCCCCCCCCCAACTTCGGGGGCCCAAGGCGGCCGCCTACTCCGTCTTATGGTAAGTCCGCCACTATTGGTTACTGTTTTGTCGGTTTAGTAGAAATCCCCCCTTAAAAAGCAAAACAAACCTGTCCGGATAGATTCATAATGACAACGGTGTTAGTTCGATTGCAAACAACAAAATGTTCACTATTTTTAGCAAACACATGAATATTATAAACAGTAGTGTCGCTAGCGCCAATACTCTTAAACGTATTGATACATTCGGTCGTTTTGATGCTCCATACTTTAACAGTACCATCCGAACTGGCGCTCAAAACATTGTGACCGTCCTGCGTGTAAATAACTTCGTTAACAAACGAACTATGCCCGCGAAACTCTTTCAACATCTTGCCCGACTTCAAACCGTGGATACGAATCGTATGATCAAAGGAGGCACTCAACACCTGACTGTTGTCCCTCGAAAATTGCAGACAAGTAATTCCTTTGGTATGCGCCTTCTCAATCTTGCGCAAACACTGTCCCGAACTGATCCTCCATACTTTAATCCTCCCAGTTCTCGATGCAGTTACAACCATTTCGCTGTCCCGTGAAAATGCCATACAAAGCACAGCGTGTTCCATCATCATAAAGTTCTCTTGCGCTTGATATTTCAAATCCTTTCGTATTTTGCCAGTTGTAAAATTCCACACTTCAATGATACCATCAACACTCCCAGTTACCAGGTACTGTCCGTCCGGCGAGAATCTAGCGCACTCCACATGGGACTTCTGCCCGAATTTAATCTGCTTCGCCATTTGCGTGGGGAACTGTTCGTCTTCCTGATCGCGAATCGCCGCTTTGCCTCTGAACAAATCGATTGTCGTACCGGGAGGTAACAAACCCTGGTGCTGTTGCCATTTCAATGCTTGTCCGAGTAAAGCAAGCAGCCTGGATGATGGGACAACGGATACTTCGCCGGATAGGGCCAATGCAATTGCAGCTCTTCGTTTTTCCTTGCTGCTCCCATCCGGGTATGCTTCACGCGGATCGAAATACGAACGTGCCAGTAGATTCTCCAAGTGAATGTAACGTTCCGGTTCATGTTGTTTGAGCATTATCATCGGATCGGTTTGTCGGAGAAGCGATCGGGCAGCTCCTAATTCTCGCAGTTCGATCAGCTCTAGCACAATCTACAAATCGCTTCTTATATTAGTACTTTTGACGGAGAAAAAGTGCAAATAGCGTTGATTTACCTGTTCATACAAATCTATTAGTTTTTTATCGGGCAATTTAAGGGATTGTATCGCTTTGAGGACAGTGTCCCAATGTCCGTTGTTTATGTCCGAACAGAAGCCATCAACACTGTCTACCGTGTTTAACGAGACTCCTGTTTCTTCCTACGAGAGCAATAATTCATAGTTACGTGGAAATATTTCATTTTTAATAGTTTTTAACATACTTGTAGTGTTTGTAAGGTTTTGTATAGGTTAGATTCCTTTAAATATTGTTGAATAAGACGTATCACGCTAAAAAAAACATTACATAAATATAAAATCGAGAATATAATGAAAATCAAATAAAACTTACTCGGCTGATTCGATTTCTATAGACATTTTGATAATTTTAATTCCGAGTTTTATGTGTAAACAAAATATTACGTTCTGTTGTCACGACGTCACCAGCGAATGCGTTCAACTGATATTGAACGAATCCCATTTCACTCAGTTTTACCCAAGTACCTCATTCTTACCATAATTCTGAACGCAGTCCAAGTTTTTGTCAGTGGTTCCAAATATCTCCTTTCTATTAAAAACAACAATGGCGCTAGTGTGATATAAAATATAAATTAATAAATTTATTAAAACAATAATATTTCGTGTAATTGCGTAAATAAGTAAAGCTATGTTATTTTTCATCGATTCTAAAAAAAATTTCCATCTAACGTGTTCTAATCTAAAAACGAATAAAAAATAAAGATATCCAAAACGCTGTCAATGTCATTTGCGAGTGAGACAAAATGCATAAGAGAAACTGAGATGAAGAGCTATGGCTTGGGGGCAAAAACTGAATACACAATAGTGCAGTAGTACGGATTGGTGTGAGATAAAAATATATGGACTGAAGGCAGAATCAGCTGTTCTGGATATCTCTATTGAAAAATAAACAAACACTTTATCATTGAAGTGTAAATTATGGATGAATCAAGAATGCCATTTTACTCAGTTTTCCCCAAGTAGTCTGACTCCATCCTTAGCATAATTCTGAACGCAGTCCAAGTTTTTGTCATTAGTTCCAAATATCTCCGTTCCACTAAAAACAAGAATGGCGCTCGTGAGATATTAAATATAAATTATTTAAATTTATTAAATCAAAAATATTTCGTGTATTTGTTTAATATTACTGTAATTGCGTAAATAAATAAAGCTATTTTATTTTTCATCGATTGCCTTTAAAATGTGTTGTTATAATCGACGTATATCAATCAAAAAACTCTAAAAAAAAATTTCCATCTAACGTGTCCTAACCTAAAAACGAATCAAAAATAAATAGGAAAATAAACAAATTTTGTTTTACCCTTTATATCAGTGAAGTGTAAATTATGGATGAATCAATTTACGAAAAACTCTCATCCCTATCAGAAATATCCAAATTGCAATTAGCAAAAATACTCAAATCAGTACCAAGCAGCAAAGATTTGATACTCGAACCAGCTCTAATCAAACCATTGGAAAGAATATGCGGAGTTTCCTGGCTCAGGTAAATAATACTGATTTAGAAAAAACTGCAACTGTAAGCGCTTAATTAATTCTAAACAGCATTTAATTTGCTAGGAACAATTCAGTGGAGAAAATCTTCAAGCTTGATGCAACATCCGCAACAAAACGCCTCAATTCACAATTCTACATGATTTACACCAATCTAAAGACATTCCACAAGGTCCTCCACCATATTCAATCACAAGTAGACGTTAACAATCCGGAAGTAAACAAATACCATGTGATTTGCGTTCCGAAATCATTGTACGCCTTCGCGGATTTGATCGAAGTGAACGGTCTTTGGAACATCGTCAAATTGTATGCTTTCCAATGGATGCCTATACATATCGATGAAGGTATCCTATCACTGGAGTTACCAACAATGTTTAGCGACATTTATGTGCGGGAAGATTACACTTTAATGCCTTCATTTGCTAAAAGTTTATCGCATTTGTTTCTTGCATTCGGTAGGCCTAACTTTTCGTTGTCATTGGGACAAACGGCCCAAGTTGTTATGAAACAGCTCGATGCAATCGATGCTGTGAAAGTAGGCGATAGCGAGTTTGGGGGGTTGATCATTTTGGATCGAACCATGGATTATACGAGCGCACTATTAACGCCAGGAACGTACTCGGCACTTTTGCATGATATTTACCAAGTCGACTGCGGAATTTGTAAATACGATATGATCAGTAATTCGCTAGACGGGCAATTGAATAAGGTAACGGTGAAACAACCGGTTAATTTTATTTTGGACTCGAAAAAAGATTCGGTTTACAATTTAATTAAAGACAAGTATTTCACGCAAGTAACTGAGATTTTGAGACTTTTAACGAAAGATCTTAAAATTCAAGGACAAACTTCTGAACTTGCCCTAGACGAAATGAAGCTGTATATACAAACTAAGCTGCAGTCGGTAACGCAAAAGAAAAAACTAGTCAGCAACCATTTAAACGCCGCGGAAACAATTGTCAAATACCTTCATAATAAATTAGAGAAACTTATCCATGTTGAAGGCAACATTTTGTTGAATAACAGTAAAAGCAAAAATTTTCACTTGCTTGAAGAGTATTTGCAGAGTGAGAGCGAAGGAGATCCTTGTTATTCTTTAGCATTGTTTATATTATTATGTCAAACCCAGAAATTGACAGATACGGATGTCAAATCGTTTCTGTCGAAATATTTCGTTGAGTTTGGTTATAATTCCGGTTATCTCTATCGGAATCTCGTAAAGGGCAATGTGATAGAGCCGATTGGCGCGTCCAAGTTGAACTTTTCCCTGCTCAGCGTGACGAGTAAAAATAATTTCTTTGCGAATGCGAATAAACTCAAACAAATCACGCCGGAACCGGAAAAGATTAACTTAAAGTCGCCGAATTGTTGCAGTTACGTTTTCGGTGGAACGTACATACCGCTGATTGCGCAGTTAACGAGTTTGGTGCTGAGTGGTTGTCCGGTTGATGATTTGAAGTCGAAATGTGGACATTTGGCTGAAGTCGATGTAAAAGGCTTGTACCAAAATGCGAAAAAGAATCTATTAGTTTATATTGTTGGCGGAATTACGTATTCCGAGATTGCGGCTTTAAATTTGTTGGAAACCATGATGGGAGTTAGAATTATAAAAATCAGTGATGAGATTATATCAAAAAATGATATTGCTAATGCTTTTATTACACTTTAACTTTAAATTTGTTGAAACAGGTTTTTTTTTGTTTGAATCCTGAAATGGAAAAAAAATGTGGAACGCTTCACGATTGTGCGTGTCATCCTTGCGCAGGGGCCATGCTAATCTTCTCTGTATCGTTCCAATTTTAGTATATGTACCGCCGAAGCGAGTACGTTCGTATCAGTCACAGACTTTGCCTAAATACCGTTGCGCCCCAAATAATTGATTTAGAGAAGTAAGTATTAAAAAATAATTTTTTGGAAAATTCACTGGTTCAAATAATATTTCACTCTACAATTTGTTAAATAATACTATTAGCAACAATTTCACGGAATAAATTGTCAAAATAATTTGTTATTTTTAATGAGAAAATTAAAAAAAGTAATTTTACGATTCTTAATTCCAGAGGTGATGCCAAGTTAAAAATCAGTGATAAGATTATATCGAAAAATGATATTGCTAATGCTTTTATTACACTTTAACTTTAAATTTATTCAAACAAAGTTTTTTTTGTTTGAATCCTGAAAGGAAAAAAAATGTGGAACGCTTCACGATTGTGCGTGTCATCCTTGCGCAGGGGCCATGCTAATCTTCTCTGTATCGTTCCAATTTTAGTATATGTACCGCCGAAGCGAGTACGTTCATACTGGTCACAGACTTTGCTTATATAGCGGTGGGCCCCAAATAATAGACTTAGAGAAGTAAGTATTAAAAAGTTTTTTTTTTTGAAAATTCACTGGTACAAATAATATTTCACTCTACAATTTGTTAAATAATACTATTAGCAACAATTTCACGGAATAAATTGTCAAAAGAATATGTTATTTTCAATGAGAAAATTAAAAAAAGTAATATTAGTATTCTTAATTCCGTATTCTTAATTCCAGAGGTGATGCCAAGTTAGCCGACATTTTCAAGAATGGTACAGCTTTGTTTACATGCTTTACCGGGTTTGTCAATCGCAGCCAATTTTAATACAATACATGTTGCTTGGTAGGCATCACTGTTTTACTTGTTTTAGAGGATGTGCGCAGTCTAGCGCTTCCGTTAAAGTCTCTGGCTAAAGCCCGTTTTGAACGGTTATAATTAAGTTACAAGATTTTTAACCAATAAAAGGTTTGTTCCAACAAAGCAGCAAACTAGTTCTGACCTGTCCGACGCATAAGCAGTTTAAAAAAAAACGTTGCTTTTTTAAAACTGCTCATGTGTCGTACAGTTCGGAACTGGTTTGGTGCCTTGTTGGAACAAGCGTTATATAATGTTTTTACAATACGAGCATGCGCACTGTTGAATAAATGAGACATTATGATATTAGACATTTTTGTTTATTCTGAATCTTTCGGGAATAATTATAACCGTCTAAAACGCACTTTACCGATTTATTACCGTGTAAAACGGTTATGGTTTAGGGTACAGTTCGGAACCAGTTTGGTGCATTGTTGGAACAAGCCTTATATAATGTTTTCAATACAAGCATGCGCACTGTTGTTCTGAATCTTTCGCGAATAATTATAACCGTCTAAAACGCACTTTACCGATTTATTACCGTGTAAAACGGTTATGGTTTAGGGTCCCCAGTTATTGACAATTGACATATTCACTAGATTTTGTGGTGTTGAGTTGGCAACAAGTCGTAAACGTAACATTTGTTTCAACAAACCACCAAACCAAAGGTTGGTTTTGAGTCATAGGAGAAAATATTTTTTATCTACAACTCAGCAAGGCTGTGACAAGAACGTGACGTGACACTTATCTCGTTAGTTAAAAAGAGAGAATAATGTTAGACGAGAAGAGAATTGTTGATGTTGATTGACACACACGACAAAATACACAGTAAAGTGTGCTGTGGTTGCCTGTGGCTCTTATCGTTTGGGCTTGGTCCGGTTGATTCGTGTCGTCTGATTGTGATTTTTAATCCGTTTACTGTTGTACTTGTATTAAATGTAATTTATCAACAATCATGGGTAAGTGAAGTGCTATAAAACAACAACAACAACAAATGAAAACATATGACCATAGCCATAGCCACCCCCCATTTTCATTTCGTAGTCATTTGTTTTACAATACCTTCAGGCAAAAGTGCTAAATATAATCATTACCAAGGGCGCCGACTACGGGGGGCTCAGGGGTCCGGCCCCCCTGAGTGCCAATATAGCGGGGCCGGGCCCCCTTCCTGAGAAATCTCCAATTCGGCAAGTGCAAAAAAACCATTTTGCATTTGCTCCCAAATGAGCGGTAAATTTGAATGTTAACGGTGATTGTTTGGCGCAAATGAATAGTAGGTACATGTACCAAATGTATGAGATACATGTTAAACAAATGTCGTAACTTTTGTTTTGTTTCTTTTAATTCGTATTATTATTTTTCTTATTCTCTCCCCCCCCCCCTGAGAAAATCATAAAGTCGGCGCCTATGAATTCATTACTATGGTATTGAAGAAATATTATTCGTTTCGTTTCGTTTGTTATTATTGTAAATGTTGAATCATTTTAGTTGAGGCTATAGTGGAGCATGACTACAATGCCAAGCAAGCAGACGAGTTAACAATAAAAAAAGGTGATGTCATTAAAGATGTTGTCAAGAAACAGGATGGTTGGTGCGAAGGGGTGCTAGACGGAAAGAAGGGTTTGTTTCCGGATAATTTCGTCGTTCTATTGCAAGCCAATATGCGAACGAATGCGACAAAGAGTCGAAAATGTCGAGTGGTTTATAGTTATAAACAGGAACATGAAGATGAGTTGAATTTGAATGTGGGGGATGTGATTGAAGTGGTTGGCGAGGAAGAGGAAGGATGGTGGAGAGGCAAGTTGAATGGGAAAGTTGGTGTTTTCCCATCGAATTTCGTTGAGGAAATTGCTATTTCAATTACGCTTGGAAAGTCGGCAGGCAGTAAAGAAGTGCTTAATAAAGATGATGATCAACCAATGATAAATTTCAATACAAATAAGGAACAGGAACAACCGAGTCAGGAAACAAAACAAAGTAAGAAGTAAAACGGGTTTTTTTATTGATACGTGCACTTAAACTGTGTTCGATTTATTTAGAATCTATTTTCGAGCAGTCCCTTGGAACACTTTAGTAAAAAAATAACAAAAGTCCCTATAATTTGAGATGTCATTTTGAAAAAATAACCAAAAACAAAACTTGTTAGTTTTAACTCTGTTCGATTATTTAGAATCTGTTTTCGAGCAGTCCCTTGGAAAAAAAGCAAAAGTCCCTATAATTTGAGATATCATTTTGAAAAAAAAAACAACCAAAAACAAAATTTGTTAGTTTTGTGTATGTCAAATAATTGTTTGTTTGTAAACTGTATTCGATTTATTTAGAATCTGTTTTCGAGTAGCCCCGTGGAACACTTA
>JARJEB010001451.1:0-15315 GCA_030264535.1 Liometoxenus newtonarum
ACTCGCTAAAAACCGACATCATATCTAAGAAATCTTCAAATGTGCAATCACCATCGTGGCTAGAGCTAAACACTTGACAAATTCGATCACCAAAAGGATTTACACCAATTTCGGGATATGTAAGCATTTTTGACATGGGTAATTTGGCGTTTTTGTTATGTCCTACTTTTTCTGGTGCCAATGCTTTGAATTTTTGATGCGCACTAAAATATATTAAATAAATCAACAAATGCTCCGTATCTACTAAAAAATACATACCAAAGCACTTCCTTTTTCGTGAAATAAGTAAGATCCTAAAGTACCATAAACATTGAAGTTTGAAATAAATATTTTAGAATTGCATTTTTAATATTTGATTATTTGATATAGTATTTGTTAAATATTACTTCGTTATTTACTACCTGATAGTCTTGCAATTCATCTTCGGTGAATTGACTTTTTCCTTGTCCCATTTAAAAAAATTACACTGCAATTTGCTGTTATTGTACTGTATAATCAATATTGAATTATTTCAGTAAATGACCAGGCACCCAGGACTAGCATCTGGCCGGTATAAAATCATGACCAATCACAAAAGCGTTCCAGAATATGATCATTAAGTTGCCTACCTTTGCAGTGAACCAAAATGACGAACGGGCATGGTAATACATCAACGGTAATAGCGTAAATGCGACGCAGTTCTTTCTTTTCTTGGATTTTCGTCTATAGGTTTCACTGCGTCGCACTTACGCGTAGTATTACCATGCCCGTTCGTTATTAATGTTCACAGCAAAGGTAGGCAACTTAATGACCATATTCTGGAACGCTTTTGTGATTGGTCATGATTTTATACCGGCCAGACGCTAGTCTCTAGTGCATCTTGATGTACAGAGGTTTCCATTTATATTTAGGGCTTGTAGCGGTCTAGTGTAGCCGTCAGTGCAGATCAGCTGTTTGACAAGTGCAAGTGTAGTGTAAGAGGTAGAATCCAATCCAAGATCTAACTGCAGTGCATACCAAAGACACTTCCTTCTTCTGATAGAACTTTCAAGTACTTTCAAAATTGCAAGAAAGTGTCCCTGTAACGAAATTGTCTGTAACGAAATTATCTGCTGCCTAAGCCGACGTTAGGCAACCTATTGATCGATGCTACGCTCGTGTGTACTCGTGTCTCCTGGGACGCGATCAGGTGGTCCGAGTAGGGTCGTTTCCGCGTTCTGACGGTGCGTTCTGAGTGTGCAACAATGGTTACCCGTGGTGACGACCAGAGATTAGTCACGATCACGATCAAGTACGTGGTATCGTAGGGCGTTGCCCGGCGCTCGCGGATTATTAAACTCGCCGCTACACGGCTCATTTGTAAATTTTTCGTTTCGTGCGCAATAAGCAACTTTCACCCTAGATACGTAATATACTATTACTGACTTCAGGAACCTGTACCATATTCCAAATAAGAATGGAGCAGGTGTCGCGGCGGACGCAGCCCGTTTTACACAAGCACATTTTGCGAATTTGGACTGCTCTTCATGTACGTTTGGCGAGTTGCCTCGAGGATTTAGATTAACACACGATGGGCCAGATATCACTGGCATGTTTGCAAAAATCATACGATGATGCACTTTGATTAATAAATATTAAAAATTTGACATAAACTTCAAATATAAAGTGTCAGAGTTGTATTTTTATGCCCATATAAACTGGGTTTGTATTTGAACCAATCAGATGCATGGAAATTGTTTCTCTTATTTTCCGAATGCTTTATTCTTATTTGGAATGGAGTATAGTATTTTCAACATTAACATTACAAGAATTTTGTTACGTCAACGTCAAATATTTCATGTCATATGCATGGATGTGGTTCGAAGTTCGAACAAGACACATTTGCTAATCTAACATGATTCGTAAACTCGTGAAATTCGTTCACAATAGAGGTAGAACACAATTTCATATATGTAGCAAAAAGTAAAAAATAAAAGAAGGAAACAAGGAACGCGTGTTGCTTGTAATCTATCAAAGTCACATCGAATACTTTTTAAATATATCAACAAGTGCTCGTTTTCAAGTGTTGTTTTGACACTTGACTTGAACATGGCTAAGCATTAATGTTAATTAACAAGTTTTTGTGTTTTCTCTCACACTCTTTCGACTTTTTTGCTTACTACAATTTATTAAAAATTCTGTGATGAAACAAAATCAGGCAAGACAAGACAATGCAGAATAATAGAAAGATAAAGGTAAATTAAGATTGTTGAGTGTTACACGAAAATGGGGAAACCGATAGGAAAAACTTCTAGATGGAAAAATTATCGGCAATAAATAATCAAACTATATATAACCAGCTCAGTTTCGTCTAAGTGAGAAATTCGTTCCATTGCGTTCAGTAAATGAAACCAAAGGCATTTGCTTTTGTCTAATGTTATGGTGGGAAGTTAGATAATGTTAAGTTATATCAGATGAAGTCCGTAATATATTGGTATAAGAAACACCCTAGGGCCTAGGGTGAAGGGGTGTTTTGTCCCTCACACGTTGCGCCAGTTAACTATATTAATAATAACTGCTCTGATGGGAGCCAATACAAGTCAATTATAACCGATAAGTAAGTATAATCCAGCGAGAAAAGTTTCCCTTTCTCCAACTTACTCTTTCTGCTCTTCTCTGGTTACGCTGCAACTTCAACATTACCAATACTTATTTATACACTTGTAGTGTATAAGGCTGGCTTTGGACATGTATGTGTGTATAGTTTGTTTTGAAAGTTGTGGGAAGCTTATACTCGGATCGAAAACGCAGTTAGGAAATTATCAACCCCCTGCAGCATCTTGTTTTATCATCCAACCAGCAACGAGCCACCAGCATCGATATTGAGTTGAGAGAAGAGAACCAGCAAGTTTTCGTTGAATCTTTGCCCCTTCGATGTTCAACGATCGATTACTGATACCCTTACCCGTAACAACATAACGTAACGCATCGTGTTGGCTTGGCGTTGCCGTTAAAGTTGATTATGAAATATGATTTTGTTATTTTGTTATTTGTGGAAACGTGATAGGATCACTTACGATAAGAAGTTAGAACAATGGGGGTGTAACGAGCTTATACAACGTGGCTCCAGAGATATTGATCAGAATCTTAGCTGATGTGGGTATATTACAATTGCAATTAGCAGTAAAAATTTGGTAGTCATTGGTAGGGTATTTAGAATTCTGGAAGTTCAAAAACATGGTCCACCTTAACAATAATAAAAATAAATCACCAGTCTTTCACTTTTAGCCAAACCATCGAGGAAGAACAGATGTTGCAATATTCAAACCACATGTGAATATAATGTTGTGGTCCTGTGGTTCGCCACTTGCATTCTTCATTCGTCAATTTTTGATTTTTATCACAACACGTATCCCAGCCCCATGAAACATGGAATTATTCAATGGTTAACGAATTTAGTTAAACTCCATCCTAGACGTTTTCATTTATTATTACATTTTATTTTAAGGAAGGCATGTAAACATAACGCCCTTCTGAAGATACATAGATTACCAGTTGACATTGCATCTGCTATACAAATCGAAAAAACTTCTTCCAGCAACGTGGTCCCAGTGTGCATAAATGATCTATCTCAAGGATTTATGTAAAAAGGTAAAACGTTTAGAGGTCTTGGAATAGGAATTAAAGTGAGTTAAGGTAAATGGTCAAAGAAGTCAAAAATGAACAACACCTATTATTACATTACAATATTACAATGCATTCAATAGTTTACCCCCCATGAGTATGTCATAATATTCCTTTCTACCCCCTAGAGTCGATGCATTATATTTACGCCAGTCGTTTTTGGTGGTTTCCAGTGAAATACAACAACAGCAAATATAATACAAGGGGTCTCAAGAAGATATTTCAATATTCTGCATATGAAGCAAAATTTTGAAGACAGAGTCAATGAATGTAAATTGATTTGAACATCTAGTACTAATATTTGTTTAGGTTTTAAAATGTAATCGATTACCGGCCGGGGTGCCATGTAGGTTTGAAGCACTTTGGACTGGAGTCAATAAAATCCATCAATACCTTAGAACCACCAAGGAGGTTTCAATTCTCAGATCATATGCAAAAATGGCCAAGTCAAGGCAGTTTTCCCATTGGGTTTGGCATTCCATTCAATCCACAAAAGTGAACATTTACATGGTTCTGAACATCTCAGAGCCATGTATGACATAAACTAATGAATACTAATGAAGATTGTAATTTTAGGAGGTAATCACGTGTGGCAATCAAAAATATAAGAAAGGGAATAATAAAATACCACATGAAGATATCCGCAGATATGGATTAATATACTACGATGAATCATTGGTTTTAATAAGTATTTTAATGTCTGTAGCATTCCCTTGAGTAGAATGGCTGGATTGAAGGTTGTAAGTAACAAATGCCCACGTCGCTATTGTATGTACTTGTCTTTACATATATGTTTGTAAGTATTAAGTACTTACAAGTTGTTCAGTACTCAAGAACGCAGAACATTCAGTTCTATCGATGCATATGCGTTCCAATGTCATATAGTCAGTCATATTTCCATCAATCGTGGACCCAGAGTAAATGATCCAAGATCGTAGATAGCATTCAGAATTAGAATCAACTGTGCATAAATGATTGTAGATATAACCTATAAGCAGGTATTCGGGAACACGATTGTGTATTGTCAATTCATCATTAGTCGCAACTTACGCATCAGACTGAGGCTAACTTCAAGATGCATGTGATATGCAAACACCAGAGAACATACAAAACGAATGAAACACTATATAAAATAGGGATTATCATGTCCTAGTTTTGAATAATACAGGGTCATGCAAATAAATCCCAATACTTAATTCTTTCAATGAAAATTTAAAAGTTCTTTTTCTCATGATGTGCTAAATATGAAAATTTTGAATTTAGCCAGTAATTTTTCAAGTTTGATTTGATCCTGTATATTCTAATAAAAAGTACGTGTGTGTAATGTTTAGTGTACAATCCAGAGAGAACAGCATGACGTCGTAAAGAGTCCAAGCCGTTAAGGAACTACAGAATGAAAAGAAAAAGAAGTTGAAGAAGGTTTAATTGCTTGTACTCTCAAAGATCAACTACTCATCCATCGATTACTATCTTCCTAAACACAGTACACAAAGAAAACTATTAATTAGTCAGCAGCTAATATATTCTAATTGTCATGTCAAATATATAGCCGAAGTTACCAGAATTTTCCCATAACATCTAACAATGATGACTGAGGACTTTTTACACATTTATAGATATTTAGATCTTTAAATTTCCAGCAGTTTCTTGTACAACATGGAGTTGAAAACGTCAACTTGTTGTAGTCTCCAGATGTTGTGACTTCTCTACTTGTATAAATATTGATTTTTATTGTTCCATAACAATTTGTCAAACTTTGCGGCTACATTCCCTTCTTTTCAGATTTCCTCATATCTGATCCTCTGTTATATTTGCTATTCTAAACGTTATCAAATGAAATCTTCAAAAATTGGTGGCAATTTTCTTCATTTCTTATAGATTCGTTGTATTTTATTGTAGGATTGAAATTACAAAGAATCTCGAAAAAAAAATCATTTCTCTTCACTGGAAACTCAAAAGCGCATAAAGTCTAAAACTCTAAACCGATCATTATTTATTACTATTTGAGAAATTGACAAAATCAGTAGTTCGTCCCCTGTATCCGCGAACGCCCACTTTAACCTACCATTCATTCCTTTCATGCTTTTCTATTCTTTTTATTCCATCAAACATAGAGTTTTGTCATTCATACTTTAGGTAGGTACGTTTTGTCGTTCTGCAGTTTGAATTTATCGTTTTTCCAGTGCACAACGAAAAAGTTTTAGTAAAAATTGGTAAGCATCATGACATTTATTTAATAGGTACAAAAGAATTGCAATGTTTGAAAATACTTATGGGTTGTTTTATGTTAGTGATACTTGTGTGGTTATTTTGGTGCTTACTTTTCTTTTGGTTGCTTGCTAGCTGTTGCTGTTTCCTTGTGGTGCTTTCTTTCATTGATTTTTCATTGTGTGCTTAACCGATATTGCTCTCCTTTATGTTCTAAGTCTCTGTGAAAAGAGAGAAATCATGAAACGGAATTAATACCTGAAGATAATTAATCTTATTTTGAAGATGAAGATGCTGAGAAAATATTTTAGAAATTAAACAAAATTAAGCAAAACTGTTATAAAATTAATGTTCATCAACACATTTCACTTAATTTTAATAAAGATTTTATCAAAGGATACAAAAAGGGTGCACACGCTTTCATTTTGTCTTTCGTCGTTGTAAAGAATTCAATTCAAGTGCTTTTTTCGGTCCCTTAAAGTTTTGTAATGCCGCGCGATGTCCATCGTCCATCTGTCGTTTAGTTCTTCGGTACATTTGTTTTGTTCTTCACTCCTCACAGTCCTCACGCGTTCCCTCGACTTCTTCGGGTTTTGATCTTTGGCAACTTTGCTATATATGGTTAAAAGCAACAACAGAAGTACTTTCAGGCCTGTTTGTACATCAAATGTACGCCGATCATATGCATAAGCACATAACATATATCAAATAAGAACCCATGCGTTGAGAAAAACATTTGTAAATATTTGAAATACTTCAAGTACTTAGGCGACGACCAAATGCATCAATGCAAGAACGCAATCTTCCTTCATATGAACGTCCATCATATTCATCTATTCATTTTTCTATTTTTATTTGTTTCGGAACGTGGAACGTGGGCAGCTTCTCTCCACGACTTCAATAGGTTTATTTAATGTTAAACTAACGAACCAACAAATGTTAATGTTACCAGTTCATTGAAACCGAACAAATATTATTCTAGCTATTAAAATGTATCGATATCACTATTCAATTAGTCCCAATTTAGGAACACACACGTTACACAAACTTTTTTATAGTTAGAGGTACGTTGATGAAACGAGAGAATCCATTAATTAATATATTAATTAAATCAAGTGCTAATTTAATTCTGTATGCAATAAACCGTCTAACGCCTCGTTTAGACACTCAAGTGCCTCACTCGTAGGTCGATATACCAAAAAAAAAAGAAAAAAAAAGAAAAGGTGCCGTCGCTCAATTCTTTAGGCTTCATCAACTTTGTAACTCTACATACGATTCTTCGGCACTCATCAAACTAATTCTTTTGCCATGGCCATCGAAGTCAGTCGAACATCGCGCACTTCAACAGTACGACTAAATTAATTAATTAATTACAATCGAGGCACTAATGAGCGCACTTAAGAAGTCTACCGGCTTGATGTCCATGCCTGTGCATCTCGACATTGGTGATGTGGATGGGTGAATATAATAAATTAAGAAATTCGTCGGATTGATTTTTCGACGAGTCACCATCAGCGACCAAGTTACCACTTGTTGTTATTCAATTTACCATAGTTGGACGAATGTTTTTTTTTTTGCAATCATTAACGATTCGAACAAGAAACGAGATTAACAAGAGAACAAACATATGAGAACGAATGCAAACTTGTAAACAGCCAGATGATATGCATATTGCTGGGGTGCTTGGTGTTCGCTTAGCTTTTTATGTAAAACAAGTTAATAAATAAACATTTGCTTTTGTGCGAATGTGTTCCCAGTTATGCGATCAGGCCTTTCGGGTTTGCGTTGTATTAATCTGAATATTTATTGGCAAGGAGACAGGCGTAAGTCCACTGTTATTATTTGCATTATAAATACGTAATTCTACCAAATCTTCTGAAATAAACATACAATGTGTTCCAGCTTATCCAAACTTATTTTGATTTTATTTAATCGAAAAGGACGGTACTGGGAGGATAATTGAACGGAACATACTGTATAGATAGTTGAATAAAATTAGTGTATTTGTGAATGTGTAAAAGCTTGATTTTTTGTCGATAAGACGAACGAAGATTATTGAGTAATCCGATGCCAAGGACGCTGGAAAATCGTTTATTAAAAGCTTAAGTCGCCGTTTTGGAATCGCGTTGTTCGCGACCTTTTCTTATACATTCATCTATCTCTTGCAGGAATTACGTTACTCTTGCGCTCTTGTATAAACGGATGAACGAACAAACGAATGAAAGTGCTCGAGCTAAACCCGAAACCCAATAAACGTCGAAGCGTTATACTCGCATCGGATAAATTACACTCGGTTAGAAGCGCTAAACGCAATTAGATTCACATTTAATAACCATTATGTTATTCTGAATTATGGCAAACTACCGACTAATGGTTGCCTTTTTGCTGGACATGTTCATATAGGTGCAACGATGGCTTCCATATTACGATAATATACAAAACGTTCAAATTCTAAATTTAAGTTACACATACGCATAAACAGCAGGAGTTGTCAACTTATAGCTTTGTTTCAAAGTCAAAATCAAAGGACTTGAGTATTCGCTTGAATACACTTCTGCTATTCTTTGCCATGAGTTCGTTGTCCAAAACAAATTACATCTTCAGATTTTTAATATTTGACGTGAAAATTGAATACTTGCTTATACCTTTGAAACAGCAATCCTCTTAGCTCCTTGCCACTGAAGACTTTTTTTTTTGTAACAACTATCGTTGTTAATAAAAGAGTACGTCTGCGGATCTCAAACGAAAAAACGTAAGCCCGCTTCACATCTTGATAACGGTGTCGTAGCGTAGTTGAATATATAAAGTTAAACATGTAGCTGCTTTATATAAATTATAAACTTCATAGTCTGCCCGTTATCCGACATCAATCACACCTCACAAAGTACACTTTATTACCATTGACATATATTATAAATGATAGGATGATCACCCGTATAACTCATAAATGCTTTTTATTGTTGCACGTCTCCCGCGTTGTTTTCGATCCTCCTCGTCTCCCGTCGATATTGTCACTGCTACAGTGCGACAACATCCTCAAAGCACATATCGAATGCAAGAGACTTCAAGAGATTTCAAAAATGTATTCCTAAAATAAAACGAAAAATCTTGGAAAAAATTAGAAATTCAAATATTCCTTAATCAAATTCTCAACGTTTTTGTTCGAAGCCTGTTTTGTTTCACTTCCATATCCATCAATAATGAACAATTTTCAAGTTCTGCAGCCTGCAGTTGGCCAGTTGGGTGTCTATTCCTTTGATGGATGTATCAGTTCACGTGTGGACTTGCCCTATGAACTCTCCGGTTTCATTGGCGATTAAATAAATTTGATTAAATTATAATTCGTTTATAAGACAATGAATCACTTCCATCAATGTATATGTCCTCGGTATTTAAGCAAACAAAATAAAGTAAAGTCTTATTTGTGGTGCACGTAAGAATTGAGCAGGGTCGAGGCGTTGAAATAAAGCAAGAAGACGAAACCAGGAAATTATTAATAACGGACGTGAAAGATCAATCACCATAAATATACATAAAAGAATATACAGCAACGTTACATGAAGTGAACTGGACTTAATTAGATAATTAGATTTTTGAGAATCATTTATCAAAATTTTACTTAATATTATTTTATTATTATAAGTATTTACAATTTGTTAATAGGTTTAATGATTTAATCGAGTTAATTAATGTTGAGTAGATTTATTTAAATGATTTTCAAAACGATTTAATGTAAAATTTGAATTAATTTAGTAACCGTGAGTTATTTCAATTAAGAAATGCATTTTGAAATAAGTCTTTTCTTACTATTAATTATCTCTCTCGCTCTGGGGATCGAACCCAGACCTCTAACATTTCTCGTGCATTTAGACCACGAGGAAGCTGTGTTGAATGTTTTAAAAATTCATCACATTATGATTATTTTTTATTATAACAATACATTTTTCATTGGAAATAAATAAATAAATGTAATAACAAGAATTTGTACATGAATTAGCCACAACATCAAATATAGATACACTAAACATAATGAAAGTCAAAACACCTTTTGTGATCTTCATTAAGATTAAAGCCCAAATTAATCACCGGTAATTAAACTAATGTTAGAAAATTATGTTTAACAAAAAGAACTCTCTTGAGATATATAACATAGATACGTATGCAAGTAATAAATAGATGCATATGTTCTATATAGTTGTACAATTGTTGGTAGAAATATAGGAATTTTATTATTCGGGAGCCATTTTAACCTAAATTAATTTCAACGAGGCAATAAAAATGTACTTACATCCTTACATGTAACTTGTGCATTAATGTGGGAAATAATCGTCGAGCAGAACGAAAGTAATCAACTTTGGTTTCGCTTTCCTGGTGAAGATCAGGAATGATTCTTATTGGCGGGTGAATCATGCCGTAACATCTACAACCAATCGTAATTCAATGGAAATGAAAAGTATTTGTGGGTTTCTAAAAATATACGGAATTAAATAATGAAATGCCATTGTATGAATGCGGTCACACAACAAGAATGCAGAATTTACAGTAAAAAATTAAAAGTGCGAAAAGGGCGTGCAATTCACGACTTGCTGATCCACTGCTAATTGATTTCGTTTTATGAGAATGTTAATGGGAATGTTAATACTATAAAATAAATTAAGGAAGTTGTAAAAATGAAATTTCCTATTATTTTATTGCAAGGAATAGACAAAAAATAATAACGACGGTAAATCATTGGAAAATTCATGCATCAATTGTTTTATTAAATTTATACTATATGACGTCATTAAAATTTCTCTATGTGTCTGTTGCGGCGTAAAACAGGCGACAAAACCACAGAAACGAATTTATCGTTTCGACTAAACTAAATAAAGCCATTTGCTGGGAAAGACATTCAATGAATAAAACGATACGTTCATTCTCTTCAAATGACTCCGCGTTTCTATGGATTACAGTAAATGTTGTAAAACAACGTCAATAAAATGATTTTACGAATATTTTACAAATGAATTAGATTATAAAAGTTTTAAAATCCGGTTAGTATACCAGAGTGTTTTTGTTTAAGGATTATATAAACAAATAACGGAACTTTTAATATAGCTAGACATTTTTAGTTTATTGGCCATTTAAGAAGTGTTTAAGTGCAATTTAAACAATGTTTTATTAGTAATGAGAATTCAAGGAAGTGGTAAATTTATTAAAAATTTAGTAAAACACAACAAAACAATTTTTCTGCAAATCGCGTAAATTTCTTTTAATTTAAGTTTCTCAAAAAATATATTACCTCAGAAATCGTTAATAGTGTAATAAAACTAAAAAGTGCTTAAGTACATCGAAGAAATGCGAAACGAAGCGAAAATTAAAAAAGTCGTCGAGCAATGGGCCAAAGCACAAGGCGGCGAAGGAAAAGCAATAAACATCGACATCGGACATTGGCAAATGTCGATATAACGAGGCGATCGCGCGTTAGTGTATTTGCGGCATAATTGAGTTAATTTTTGCCTGCACATTGCAAGCACTTGCAATACACATGCATCACGATTTATTAAATGGAACTTTAGATGATGCATGCGGTAAGATTGGTTATAGCGTTATAGGTCCGTCGGTTTATGAGCCGCGGCGCAAAGAGCACGAAACGCGCCTGCGAGTCAAACAAAACCACAACGCAACTACAATAATATATTACCGACCGAAAGAAAATTAACATGTCATTATGGTCGAGACGTGGTGTGAAATTCGGTTGTCTTTTACAATGGCCAATGTTCAATGAGTTATTTATTATTGTTATAATGCAATTGGACAATCTTCGTTTTACTTCAACTCGAGTCACATTTTTATTTTCTTTATTATATTCTACAAAGAAGACCGAAACTTTCAGAAATATATTTAACAATAATGAAAATAGATATTTGGATTCATAAGTGGACGAAAACTTATTAGAAATGTGAAAACGTTGAAAGTAAAAACAACGAAAATTCGCTGTGATTCAGTTAATTAATGCGAAAATAAAGGATGCATTAAACGCAGAAATAAAATGAAGGAAATAATTCGACTTAACCGCCCGAAACCAATACAAAACTTTAAGGAATAGAACATTCCATAGCAAAGTAAAAGAAGAAGAGAAAAAATTTAGTAGACTACACACGGCGAGAGGTGAAAAGAATCTGGCGCGAGCTGGGACGCGTTCAAACTTTTAAACAACTTTTAAATAATTCTTTTAGCGTGAAATTATTCTTTTTTAAGTCTGATCGTTTCACCTCGTTGCTCACATTCATTGCGTTCGGTATCACTAATTATTAATGCTTAATTGGTTATTAATAACTAAGTTCTTCAAGTCCGAACTCATGTAATTATGAATATATACTTATATTTGAAGTACTAATGTGAAAAATGATTTGTTTATTAAGATTTGTAGGTATGTATATGAGAAAAGTGTTTGAAAAACGCCGATCGTGTTGAGTTTTAAGTTGCATTTCTCGTTTTTGTTGTGAGTTGTGGGTTGTGGGTATGTATATATATATAGACATGCAATATGCATTTATATTATAAATCGAATAGAAGAGGTAAGTATTTCTACATGTTCATGTGGAATCGTAATCACGCTGGACGCGGATGCATTATTAGCGCCCGTCTCGCGGCTATAAATCACATGCACAACCGTCAAGCCAATCAATATCATTTACGTAATGACCAATTCATATCGAACAGGTCGAACTATAAATATTGCCATAAGCTTTCCAATATATGAAATTATACAATGTGTTTCCCGGGAGCAGCAAATTTCCTGGCTTTAAGGTACGGCTTGTCGTCGTCAGCAAAATCGAAATCTCCGTTTGGATTCTGTTGATCAGAATTTCTAGGCTCAGCGTTCATGCAGCACTTATTTTCGGTCGAAACTATGTTGAACTATAACTTTGGACAGTTGGTAAGTACTTTTATAAATCGTTAAAATGTGTTTCAATTTCAATACGACGTTTAAAATAAATGAATTTTTCGTTTTTAAAAAATCGTAACGTACTCGTTGAAAATGGATGGAATATTTTATATGCATACACATTTACGAATGGTAATTGCACATTCATACGTTTTTCTTCGATCGTTCATACCTACATTCCCTTGATTCATCCAATCATCCACCAAGCCGACGACTCTAAACTGCTACACAGAGTTTTTTCGCAGCACTTTAAGCATGCTTTTTGTACATGTATTTTTAAAAGGTAATAAATCATTGCCAAATCGAAATAATTAATGTTATTAAATCACAGTTAACTTATCAACACGTATGTTCTGTTGTTTTGTATATTTCGCAGTTGTAGGTAAATGTTTCCGACATAAAACTGAGCAAAGCACAGAAACGAAAAAAAAAAGATTTTTCTGCATTTTTATACATTTCTCTCAGCATTTTTGCATTGTTTCAGTAGTGTTGATGTAATAGTGTCAGTAGTACGTAGTTTTCCACTGGAAATTTATTCCCAGAGGATTTCGGGTCATATAGCGGAAGCTATACGAGTCCCTTGCGTAATGGAAGCGATGCCATTGATTTCCAGGCTCATCTTCGACCTGCGAAAAGAAAACAAACGAAACTCCTCACGAAGAAGAAAGAAATGAAATACAGAAAGGTTTTCCCTGTTTCATCTACACATCGTAAGATAACTGAGAAACATCTCGTACTTTTACTGTACGTTGAGCATAGTAGCAGGCATAAAACGAGTGTTTATCGTCACAGAAATAATGGAAACATCGGAGACGTTATGTTATGTCGTCGTAGTCATCGTAAAAACCTCAAGCCAGCGGTTGGATGACGATGAGGATGACAATGAGGATGAGGATAGTATGACGAGATTTGTAGTCAGCCTACTGGAAGAATGATAATGTTAAAGACAATGTGCCAATGTCAAATCTTCGTTCAACAAAACTACCGCGACTAAATCGCAAAAGCGTTTAAAAAAGTAAACACATTTCAAAGTATGTTGAAGTTCACTGTTCAGTTCAGTGCATTTAATATGTAGACTGCCAAAATCTGAGCTAGAACAACAATATAAAAATCGATAATTATAATTCCCGCCTTATTACTCATGATTAATATGTAGTACCTCTATTTTTTGCCAGTTTAGTCACATTTTAAAAGTGCTGAAAACGCTCCCTACTCCGTGCTTCACGTCGCCCGTTCCTTATAACTCTCTTCTGTGCTGGTTAAGTAACAAGTGTTATTCGATATACAGTATATTTCAGGCAAACTATCTGGAATGGGGATAAGAAAGTACGATAATTTACTGAGAGAAATTGAAGAACTCAAAAAATGAAAACTAATCGTGTTTCGTATAAGATAACGAGCATTGTTTCTACAACTCTATTACAACAATTCTTTCTTCTTGCTTGAAATGGAATGGTAAAATATGAGTCGAGGGCTGTACAATTATCCAGTCGATATTTGTACTGGAATCCAGTCGATTCTTAAATTCTGGTATCAGTACTTTATCTATGTATAGCAACTCGAAATACATATAACATCCCGTCGATGTCCTATATTTGACTCGACTCATAGAGGCATGGTACGTATGCATAGCGTACCGGGGGGGGGGGGTATTATGGCTGTATTATTTATAATTTCTTTCCTACGACTGCACCCCCCAAGAACTAATTCTGGTATGTGTGTTGCAGTCAGCACAAAATCTGTTGCCTTTGCGCTGTGCCTATTAAGCATATCTGTATATTTATAAATTAATATTGACTATACTTAATTAATTAAGTTACTATTTCATAATAATATAAATACATGGAAAAACAAGAAATTGCATTTAAATATAGGTATTACTTAATTAGGATCTTAATATGTTCGATTTTGTCCTTTGTTTTCAATTTACATAATAACAGCGAAAATATCTATGTAATGGCATATTAAGACTACGACTACGAATTGCAATATTTGCAATTCTATAACCTTGATTACAATCGAAAAAAATTATTTTTTTTACTATAACATGTGTAATAGTTACAGTTCTGTCTGTAGCTCCATATATTTATAAAAGGATATTCATATATTTATATGTAGTATTCGTCGACATTCAGATTTTTATTAATTTGCGAAATAAAAAAATAAAACAGTTGCGCATTGCGTTCGCTCCTTCATTTGTTGTTGACGAACATGTACAAGTAGGTACTAGAAATACGAACCAGTGTCGATTCCACATTTATTACATGGACGTACTTGGTAATAATAAGCAAATATTTAATAGATAATCTAATATGTAATAATGATTGAAAAGTTGATCGAATTATAACTGTTTTTTGCGGCAGGCACGTAATGTCGATGCCATAAAAATGTGATTTGCATTCTCACATCCAGATCATATATATATATATATATACAGAGACATTATTTTATCGCGGAACATAGCATGTACGATGTGCCTATGTTCCACGGTAAAATAAACAAGTCAATCTCATGGCAAAGTGGGTTTGTGTTGC
>JARJEB010001452.1:0-15946 GCA_030264535.1 Liometoxenus newtonarum
GAGTGGTTGAAGTGGTGGGAAATTCAAATTTTGAATTTTAACTAAAGAGGATCAATAAAGAGCATAACTAAAGAGGATAACTAACTCGCGCGCGAGTCTCCACTTTTCCCCCTCCCCCACTTTGGCCCCGATTATACCCCCTTAAAAATTACATGGGATTTTGGTCCAGAACGCACTGTACTTGCCTACTTATATGATATGATATGATATGATACATAAAAAGTATGTCTACGTATGTATGAATGATGCGGAGACATGTTGAGATTTCCATAAATAAAATGTATCGCTATATTGTAACAAGATTTAATAAAATAAATGAATAAATAAAATATATACGATGCGATGTTTCACATATAAAAAAGAAGCAAAACGTGTTCGTTCTTTATTTAAGCACGCACCCTTGTAGAATCCAGTGCGGATATCATAAATCAGGGACCAAAATGAGGCGGATGTTTCGAAGGATGTTGAAGATTTTTTCAGCCGCGACATTTGCATGTGATAAGTCGCAAAAGGCCGATAGTCAGAATGAGCGAACAAAATGCGAAGAAGGACTTTTTTTTTTACCATCGCGTTTGCATTTCAAGTAGATATGGAAAGCTGGATCATGTCTGTAAGTATTACCAACCAAAGTATGGAATTTATCTCATCACACACTGTAAGTGTAACCGTAAGCATAGCCTCAAAATGATTAAAGTTAAATCATTTCAAAATAAAAAAAAATTTGCAAAGAATCTGTGCTGTCATTTTTTTAATGACGTGAAAAGCTACATTTTCAAGTATGAGGTACAACCTGGTGAGAAGTGTAGGTACTACAATATAATCTTTGGAACGAAGCGCTCATATACTTAATTATGATAGAACTTCACTTAGAGGTAAGTTCGTTTAATCATAAATTAATTCAAATTTGACGAGCATTTGTGGGAGCAGCACAACTTACTTTTACTACATATATGTCAGAGTTCCTCAAACTGTGTTCCGCGAAGCCCTGGGAGTCCATGGAACCTCTTCATTAGTCATAATGATCAATGTGATGTGCGCCATTTTGAAGTATACGTATATGACGTCAACATTATGACCTTGAAAATGAAAATTACTTTATTCTCCAGAGAGTTTCACGAATTTATTCTCTATAGGGAATGAATGTGTGATATTGTAAAATGTTTTTTGCTGAATAATATTAAAATATATAGCTACATCGGTTGGGTATAAAATATATTTTCTAAATCTAAATCTCTATTGGAAATGAGAGTTCAATAGTTTATTGCTATAAATAAACGATATACGTGAAGAGGTTTTTTTTTTTTGGTTGCAGATCGAATTCCCATTATAATTAAACCCAGCCCCTGCAGCCACCGCCAGAGCTGCGTCCTTAATCCGATTACAATATATTTTGAAGAGGGATTTAAAACTGACAATACATTATAGATTGTTATTCGCGAGACGGCACTGCACGGACCCATCATATATATTCGCACATGGCGTAAAATTGTAACGATTACAGATTACTTTTTTTCATAGTGAAAGAAAAATCATGGTGACGAATAAGGGAAACAAACGCAAAAAAAGGATATGCTAATTTAATGTCAACAATATTCGCAAAGTTAACTGCGACATAAAAGGAGCTACAAATATTTAATAAAAACAAGTACGCTCACAGAGCAACAAACTAGAAACAAAATTCCCAAGTGATTCTCAGTATTGTGATATAGGTAGATACTGAAAATAATAAAAATAGTTGACTTTTTTATTTTGCAAAAAGTGGTTTAATACCGCAAAAGTTCATGATAAACAACCAGTGTAGATAAAAATATTTCTGAAAATTGTCTAAACCACGTTCGCCGAACACATTCAGTAAGTATAATGCGCACAACCAGTTTCGCACGTTAAACATTAAAAACACTGGTGAGATATCAAAAACATGGAATGAAGTCGTTCATAATCAAAATTTAAGCACAAACTTCAAACTTGACATTGACCAGTTTGACACAACCTGGTGAGAAGTAGAATTACTACAATTTAATCTTTGGAACGAAGGGCTCGTATAATTATGATAGAACTTCACTTAAGGTAAGTTCGTTTAATTATAAATTAATTCAAATTTGGCGCGTATTTGTGAGAGGAGTGCTAACTTAATTCGTTCGCCGAACGTAGTATAAGATACTAAAATTTTGAAAATAAACAGGAAAAATAAACATAGTAAATGACGAATTAAGCAAAACATATGCGAATATTTATTAAAATAATTTACATAATGTTAAAAATGGAAGAAATATAAATTGACAGTAATGAACTAAGTCCACTGAGGATCGGTTAGGAGTGTATTTTTATTTTTAGTTCAAGTAGAGGCACAACCTGGTGAGAAGTGGTGGTACTACAATTTAATCTTTGGAACGAAGCGCTCATATATAATTATGATAGAACTTCACTTAAGGTAAGTCCGTTTAATCATAGAAAGGAGCACTCACTGAATGCGTTCGGAGAACGAACATAAATCGTACAGAAATTCTCTACAAATGAAAAAAATAAATGAAGTATTAAGCAGAACAGATGGACATTCATTAAAATAATTTGTATAATGTTCAAAGTTGAAGAAATGTAAATTTGGCAATGCTTGTGCTAATTTAAAGGTTACTTTATGCCAGCGGTTTCCAAACTTGATGTTACTACGCCTCCCTTAAAAATATTTAATCATTTGGCGCCTCCCCCCTCCCCCCATTTCATAAAATAATAAAAACACAAAAATTTTTACTCCTAAAATATTTATTAATACAAATTAAACGATATTTTATTATTGTTTTTTCCCCTTAGACTAGTCCGCGCCCTAGGGAGGCGCGCCCCACAGTTTGAAAAACGCTACTTTATGCTATGATCAAAGTTCATAGTTTCCTATAAATCCGAAATTAAGTTTTCTCAGTTTTATTAGAATCTTTCCCCATTGCAAGAGAACTATTTATTAGGTATGTTCTTATACACTTTCATGTATTGTTGCTTTTAAAATAGAACAGCAAGAGTGATTACACAAATTGAACGTAACAACAGACTCTATCTTTATTACGTATACTTATACAAGGCGACGTTACGTAAAACCAATTTAACACAACTTAACTATATTGCAGTAATATCCAGAGAAGCTCGCCCGTTTGTCTTCTGTATATGCCGGAAGCAAGACCCAACATATGTTCAATTAGAAGTTACCCGGCATTGTCAAGCAAGACTTCTTCCAAAATTCTACGTTTGGATCATAATATAAACGTTAGTGTTTCTGTCTGAAATCTAGCTCAAACGATGAGCCATTTTTCAAGCGTCCCGGGACCCGGTCGCCTTCTTTTTTACAGTCACACAGTTTTCCCTTCTTTTGGTTCGGACAGGTAAAGCAATAAAAGTGGCCGGTAATATCATCATTAAAACTAATGTTATAAAAGTGATGCACGTCTTTTAATAATAATAATAATAATAATAATAATAATACCTGAATGCGGACTGATCTGAAGGAAGACAGAATATTTTCAAGACAATATCGTTTTGAGGTGACCCGAAAACCGCAGTCATTAAAAACGTACGTTATCGCGGTAAAAAATAATAATAAATCATTGAATATTACACGTGCACGATTTGGTAATATTGCCAAAGTTTCATTAATCGCTTCCAATATTATTTCGACGTGAAAGGATGGCGGAAGAGAAGTGGAGAGTGGAACAGTGGAAGTTCCCTTGTCTTGTGAACCGAACCGTGCCCCCCTGGCCCCGTGCCGAGAACCAGAATTGATCCAGGCCCGTAAATGCCAAACGCCGGCGTGCCGTGCAAACGGTGCAATGAAACGAGCATTGAATTCTAAAATACAACACGCGCGTTTCGTTTTCATCGCTCTGAGAACATGGATATGGATATTTTGATATTAAAACTATAGGCGTCCGCCTTACGTGTAATGGCCAACGATCGGCCAACTTACTTACGTTACGAACATCGTTCGTATGTACAATACGAAAACCGGAAAGCTACACTTAATAATAATCAGCGCAAGCGGGTGAGTGGCTCGCACCCGGCCAGGGTGCGCTACAAAATTACGAATAGATAGAGAAGAGAAGAGTGGTCCAAACCACTTTAGCTTCACTTGTGTCACATTGCCCTCCGCTCTCGTCTTCCAACACCCGACATTCAACATCCTGTCAAGTTCATTAATTACACGCGAGAATGGAAAATCATGGATGAGACAAGCGTGACTACATCAAGTGCGCCTCATCCATACTAATGCTAATAGTCAGCTGCTCTGAATTATAATAGCGTTATATTGCACTAGCACTTACACTTACACAGCAAAATTGATGATATATTTTCGACTAATGTTGTATACTGTTTGTAGGACGGATACAAATTGGCGGATAATCGCCTGGCAAGTTTTTAGTTCGGGTCAATACAAATCGAAAATCCTAATAAGTATACTTACTTATACCAAAATGTTGGAAAAGTTCTGGGTGTCCTCACGAAGTCCTCAAAGTTCGATTTTTGGTGCGGTAAAGAAATTACTTAAATTCCAATAGATATTATTAACAGAATGGGTTCCTAACTACTAACATACTAACATCGGAAGATACGCATCTTGGTGCCCAACTAAGTGGCCTAGGTGCTGTGGCGTAAGCCATACTCCTCAAAAACAATCTACAATCTACAATCCTTATGGGATTTTGAAGAAAATTTTGATGTTCATTTCATTTTGTTAGTATCTAAGAAAAGTGGAAAATATCAACAATTTAAAAAAATATATTCAAGTTAATATACACTTGGCAACGTTGCACATTTTCAATTTTGATGATCAAGTACCAAGTAGGCTTAATTCAATAGGACAATCCAATATCTTTGACAGAGGTCAGAAAAATTTTGGTCATGTGGTAACCTGAAAGGGAAATGATTATTTTGAACGGTTTGATTTTCCCATTGACCTTACCCCATGGCCGCCATTTTGTGACCACTGTCAAAAGTATTGGATACTCCCATTGCAGTCAGCGTCAGTTTGACAAATAATTCAAAATTATTGATGCGGTGATCCTCGTGAACACGCACCACGAGTTTTCCGCCATTTGCAAATTTACCTTTCAATTTGCGGCCACCCTATATAGCACATTCGGTAGACATAAGAGAATTAAACTATAAAAACAAAATGAAAATGCGTGAGAAAAAATTGAAAAATATTTTGCATCGAAAGAACAAACTTCAAAGCAAAATAAAGGAAAATAACAAAGTGCACGTAATTCAATGGAATCCCAGGTATTTCAAGCAGCGCGCGATTTCACTTTAGTAGTCCATGTTGTGCCTTGTTGTTGAATAGAAGGAAAAGGACACGGGATTAATCCGGGTATAGTGCTTGCACATCTATCTCATAGGTGTGTAAACTCGAAATCTAAAGAGCCGTCACGTCGTATCTACAGAGCATACAAAACCAGGGGCGGACCTCTAACTTTAGAGGCCCTGGGCTAACGCTGTTTCGGGGCCACAATTAACCAAACTCTGAATAGTTGGATAAGAGGAGGGGCCCTTTAATTTGAGCCCATAAAGACCATGCTTAAATCCGCCTCTGTACAAAGCCGAGTTAAATTCCATCGAAATTCGAAATTTAATACTAATCTCGATAGTATACGACAAATCTACGCAACATAACAAAAGCAAAAACCTGACAAAAAATAAAACTATAAATACATGAAGGGAGACATCAATTTAATATTTGCAATGAAAATGCATATAAAAATTGAAGTAAATAAATTGAAAATCGATTTTACAGCTTTAGGTATTCTTAGAAAATCACGAGTTATTTTTCTTTAAAATATTTTGAATGAATGCAATAAACAGAAATCAATAGACAAATTTCTCGAGTATATTATTTAGGTATCTCTAAATATTTTTATAAAAAAAAACTCAAAGTAATTATACCGTGCGTTTATTTTACCGTAGAACATTACATGTGGCATGTTCCTACGTTCGACGGTAAAATAAACGAGTCAAACTCATGGCAGTGAGGATTTATATTGGTAAAGACACATCGACGGACAGTAAGAGTGGGGTTGTGGGACGGACGACGACACACCACGATGACAAGTCAGTGCATAAGTATGGTGGGAGCTATTTTGATGATTATTGTAAACCGTGTTGAATCGTGAGTTATTTGAAAGACCTAACCCTTGAGAAAGAAATTAACGATTGATGAACAATTTGTGAAGAATCAATTCAAATATGACAAGAAACAAAATTGACAACTAAGAGTAACGACATGATTAAACAAATTAATTACTATGATCGTGCATAGCCACTCCCATACATAGCGTACGCTACATGCTATGTTCGGTGGTAAAATAAACGCTCTGTATACTTACATGAAATTGTGCAAAATGAAAGTGCATTGAACCTTGAAATGCGACCGCCTCGTACATTACAATCCGATTCGCGATTTCCCACCCTCAACTTGAGCATTTTATTATTACTTGATTTATGAATTTCTAAGTATACACTATACCTAACAATTTTCCACTTATAGGGATTAGGGCTGGATTATGATTGACATAATATTCAAATAAGGATAACACAAATAGTTCAGATATTTGAAATGCCATGTAAAGATTTATGATGGAATCGGATTGAATCAAATATTTGAACTATTTGTATCATATGTTATGTTAATATTATGCCAATCATAAACCAGCCCTTACATGTTGAACTTTTATATTAATTTAATCTTAATCTATCTCATATTTCATTGTCGACCATTTGTGAAATTTGGAAATTACACAAACACAATTCAATGCAAATTGTAGTGCATTTAATAATATTTGCACACGTGAATCGGCATAAACCCAAACACGAACACAAACAAGGAGTATATGTGTACGCGGAATTAGGTCGATTTTTATTGTCGCACGTCCTATACGTTAGTGACCATGCAAATTAGATCCAGCGCCATCCAGCGCATCGCCTGTCTATACATGGGATGCATTCCTACCGACTGCGCCATGTGAATCAATCATGCATTCAATTCGTAATAATAATTGTAATCATGGTGCATGTACCTATATTACGCTATACCTACCTCAATTTATCTCATTATTTCGCCAATGTTTGCTTGAACGCGAACGCGAACGCGAACACGAACACGAATAAGCAAATGTATACTCAGTTATGTCAACATACCTATGTTTCAAAATATGAACAAATATACAATCTACTCGTATTTCATTCTACCACGAACACGGACATTTCATCTTCAAAATCATTCGGTTTTTTTTTTACTTACTTATATAAAAAAAATATTTATAGAAGTTTAGACCTAACGTGTGGATTGTACAATGACATCTCTTTCCTCCTCTCCTCGTCTTCCTAGTATCTTTTCACAGTACACGAAAAGAATATGTTTACCAGGTACGTTCCTGTGTAGGTTACCATGCATCCTACAGATTTTGCCGTGGGTTGCACGTGCATCCTTGCAACCCACTTATCGGCGCCTATGAGACCTAACAAAACGTTTCTTAAGAGCGACACAATTATTACTATAAACTATGTACGCCAGGTCTCCCAGGTTTGTAAAAAGTTTTTTTTTTGTATAAGTTCGTCTTTCTTTGGTTTGGTTTGGTTTGGTTTGGTGTCGTAGATAAATAATTAAATTTATATTAGCAACGATGCCTGTTCATATGTACCAGTGGTGTACCGTGCGTGAACTGCTTGTAATTTAATAACATTTTTAGTATAAGATTAAAATAAAATAAAAAAATAAACTTTTAGTTTTTGTAATAAAATTTTTATCCCCCCCCCCCCCCCTAAAAATTCCTGGCTACGACGCCTCTGATATGTAATTATCTTTTATTATTAAAAAGGGTTTCATTAAAAAAAAATTAATATTTATTCATTATTATAAAATGCCTAATAATCAATAATTCTATAAATTCCGGATGTGCGTTTTTATGTTTCCGTCATTTGCATCTAAAACTTTTCCTCTTTTGTCAAGTACCAGTTACATGATGATAAATTAGACCTTTCGTGAAACCAAAATGAACGAAACGACAATGGCATGGCATTCCAATATTTTATATATACCGTGCGTTTATTTTATTGTCGAACATAACATGTCTTATGTTCGCAGCTATAATAATAATAAACCGGCAACTCACCAACGGACGGCGAGAGTGGGGAGGTGGGACGGACGAGGACACACCAGGATGACAAGTCAGTGCATCAGTGTGAGAGCTATTTTCATTGCATGATTGATGAACAATTTATGAACAATCAATTCTAATAATCAAATATAGCAAGCAACAAACAGTAACTGACAGTAACGACTTTCCATTTTAGATGCGAACATTGCATAAGGTCGATGCTGTGTTCGATGGTAAAATAAACGCTCTGTATATAAAGCGAACAAAGAACTGACTTATTTGGCACGAAATCAAAGGCTTTTTAAAGAATCAAAGCTGATTGATGTACGTCGATTTCTCGACTTTCGGAAAACCATCATTCATTGATTCGTTGAAAATGTTCTTATTCAAAGAAGTTTTCCAGCACCATGCATAGTACTGAAAGACTTTGGCATAGTGGCCATCGTCTATCGATATTTAACACAGCGACATTTTCTTATCGATTATGGAACGTTGAATTATTTATTTTTTATTCAAATTATGTTATGTGCATAAATAAGTTATCGATAAAGTTTTTCTCGTTTACCTCTTCTTGACAAGACGTGTCTTCAATGTTTGAGGTTAGTAAGACAGTGCTACCAACCATCTCACTAAATAAACAAAATTCCCTCATAATCGGCCAATTTTAGGAATAATTTCGTAATCAAATCGCCTTCCTCACATTTTCCAAACCCAGAGGCGGATTTAGACATGGTCTTTATGGGCTGCAGCCCAGGGCCCCTTCTTACTTGCCCCCACCGTGAACTTATACAGTCGTACGTTTCCGCTCGATTACTTATTAATGTTCATTTCAAGACGCGATACAGCAAAAAAGGCCCATCCGCTGTCGCGTTCCTGAAACTCTTCACTTTTTCATTTAATTCTGCTGGGTGACTGTTCACCGTCACCGTCGGCATGTCTGCACTCATAATTTTAGCTAGCGGTCCGCCCCTGTCCAAACCGACAAAACACAAACTGAAAATAGCAACTCGATATGAAAAATTTTAAACATTTCGGTGATTTTTGGTTGCTGCGGTTGCTGAGTTTCATTCGTTGCTTAAAACTTTCGGAGCAGCATAATACAAAATCGACGAAATGTTTAAAATTTTTGAACTCGACGTGTTATTTTCACAAGCTCAACTCAAACTCAACTCAACATTCAATTTGGTCGGGTCGATTTGGTAGAAACTGTACTAATTATTAAAATTACTAATTTGCATGGTTTTCATTTCATATCGACTGTTGTTAATTACTATATGAACGTAGAAGCAAAATATTTCAAGAGTAATTACTCACTGGTTCACTTCTAACGTAGGTAAGTACATACCAAAGTTGGTTTTGTTGCAAATTGCAAGCAGTATCACCAGCACTACTATAACGTGAATATGAATCGTCAAGATAAAGATATTCTTTGTGTTTGTGGGCTCTTTGTGTAGTTGGTTGTTGTTTCGTTACCAGTGTATAATGGCCAGTACCGCATTGTAAATCATGTCACGATTTTCACCTTTGGATTATTAAAATTTGTGATGCCAAATATTTCAACCCATCGAAAGAACCCGAAGAATTCGGATCGTAGCTCTATATGTGTATCGCCCGCCATATTGTTTCACTCGTCAGTTAGTGCTCGTTCGTTGCTGCATCGAGAAATCACAATTTGTATTTTGAGTTAAAAATAGTACAAGGTGTATCATTGTTATTTAAGGTCTTTAGGTCCAACTCTGTATTAGAATCGGAGTAGGACATAGTTTATAATGCAAATACCCAGTGACGGATTTACCATAAGGCGGAGTAGGAGGCCGCCTGGGGCCCCCAAATTATTAGAATTATACACTCTATAATTCCCTTTTTGGGGCTCTGGGGGGCCCAAAAGGCATGGACGGGCTGCCCATAAGAGCTTTCGGGAATTTCCCGAGAGGCCACATGGTCGGATGCTGCTAGGTTTCGCCCAAGAGGCCGCCAGACCGAAATTCTCCTCCTTCTACAGTGTGGCGGAGATTGGATGCACGAGAAATGTTAACTGAGACTTGAGAGCTTTTTTTTTGGTCACTTATCTCGCATACCGCACGGGAGAGCCTTGAGAGTTGAGAGCTTTTTTTGCTCACTTCATCTGTGTCCTCTCCTTTTGATTGTCGAAAAGTTGGTCACCTTATTAAGTATGCAATCGTGAGGCTGCTTACAAAAAATATTCCCGGGCCGGTTGCAATTCTCAGTCCGTCCTTGCCAAAAGGAAGGAAACGCCTAGGGCCCCAATCACTGCTAATACCTCTCTAGTACCTCCACACTTCATACTATCCGGGATTATTCTCTGTATAATGCAAAATATGCCATCAAGATGCATCCCAATTGGTCTGGCCAAAAACCACATACTCCCACATACACTTACACAATATATTTCCCAAACATCCTGGATGAATCTATATACTTTCGAGTTTAAGGTTTATACATGAAACTATAAAGGAATTCATGCGCATACTCGTCTATAAAAACATAAATATTTTCAAACAAAATTTCACCCGTATTTGTGACTATTATAATTTATTATTATATCCTCCGCCAGATATTTCCCCCCCCCCCCCCAGTCATACTCAAAAAGTCTAGGTAGGTTTCATGGAGCGCATTCTGCCGAGTCTAGGTACGTACATTGGAGCTTCACTTACGTCCGTATACTTGCCAGTCTTCTTCTCTATTATTCAGTCAACGCTTTTATTTCTGGTTCTTGTTTCATTACAATTGAGATTTGTTGCTTAATTTTGCCTATGATAAATTATTTACTTCCGCTAAATTACTTTGTTCAGCACCATTCGTATTCGTATTTTATTTACAAACGAAAACTCGAAAAACGAATCCTTTCTAAATGATCCTCAAAAATGCCAAACAACTTCGAAACCAAAATCATTTCAATATTTATTTACACGCGAAAATTCGACAACTTACCGACTTATGACTTAACAATAAATCAGCCGCACAAAAAATAGCCATCATCATCAATATATAGAAAAAAAGGGCAAATGGAAAAACTCACCTGAAATAAAATAAAAAAAGAATTTAAATAAAATTGAAAGTACACTACAAAAAATATGAATATAGGTATATTTTTGTAGATTGTAGGACATGCGTGATGAACATTGAATGTTAATTAAGCTCTTACTTTTTCCTATTTATTTATTCAAATTCGAACTATGATAATAACAATGAAAAAAGTCGAAAAATATATCCAAAATTGCTGTTGACTAGGAAAAAGGAATATTTAAATCGGAATATTAGGCATGGAAATATATGGTAGTAAAAATATATTCGTCATGCTGTTAGTGTTAGCAGCTAGTCATGTAGGGAATGTACGATGCTCGTGTTCGTTATTAAGCTTTCAGTGACGTGAATGGAAAATCATAAAAAGAATGTCTGATGAATGTACTCGTATGTGCGTTTCGAAACATCAACATCAAGGAAATTTCTTTGAGAAAATTCTACAGTAAAAAATAATTTCAATGTAAAAATATAGCGAAATGCAATACTTATTTACTATTCATATCAGTACTATATACGTAACTATTCATGGTTATACAGAGTGATT
Organism: Liometoxenus newtonarum; assembly: GCA_030264535.1. NCBI lineage: Eukaryota > Metazoa > Arthropoda > Insecta > Coleoptera > Staphylinidae > Liometoxenus > Liometoxenus newtonarum. The sequence goes on from JARJEB010001452.1 coordinate 11,722, forward strand.
CAAAATGATCGATAATTGTTCATCAATCTGTAAAAATGCAAAATATCCAATTACTCACTGATAATGAGATGACAATCAGTTTGGATCACTCTGTACATATGCAACATACAAGTATATATTTGAATAACATATCAAAAAATTTCATTCTTTCTTTGAGAGTTTTTGATTTTTCTCAATAGGAACAAAAACAAAAACAAGAAAACTGTTAGAAATTTTTTGCATTTTTAACCTTTTCTTGAAACATTAATTACTTTCAACCGCACACAAATTTATTTACATCATTGTATTTCAGTTTTGCAATGAGCATAATAAAGATAATGTGAAACAAATAAGGAAGCGAAGATCCAGTGAGGTTAGGCATTCAGAAAACCGCACATAAACTTTACTCCAAGTAAAACTATATCGCGAATAGTTAATGGATTTCTAGTTCTACCCTAAAACAATGTTGCAAACTTAATGCAAAATCAAAATATTTCACTTACGACGAACTTTGAACGCCATCACCGTTATTCATCCCTTTTCATTGAAGATGGTAGTCCAGAGCAAACGAAAACAAAATAAGAAATAAGAGAAAACAAAGCCACGCCGTTTTCGGATGTAAATGTAAAAAAAAATCGTATACAGGGTGTCCCAACGATGATGCAAAGCTCTGTTTTGGATAGTAAAACAGAGAATTTCAAAAAACTGTGTTAGTAAAAATTTTGTGGAACCTAAAATTATTTCCAATAATACAGGGTGTTCCAGAAACCAGATATATTCAAAAATAACATTTTTTTTGAATGGAATGATATACTTTTGATATCATATTCAGATACATTTTTTAATTATAAACATCTTTATAAAAAAGATTTTTTTGATTCTCCCGGTAGTTTTCAAAATATTCCCAAAATTGTCAAAATACAGCCAACGGCATGCTTTCAGAAAAAAAATCATATCTCTTAACCTAAAAGAGTAAAATGAATGAGTTATTGTGCAATCTATCCCTAAAGAGTGTCGCAAAGAGAATATCGAGTAGAACACACCAAATTTCAATTTCTACTGTCCACAAATTACTTTCAAAACTACACAATTTCAACCAAGTAAAACTCGATTGTTTTAAATCAATTAATTCTAAAAATCAACAGTCTTTTTTGAAATTCTCAGTTTTACTATCCAAAACTGAGCTTTGCATCATCGTTGAGACACCCTGTATAAGTATGTTAACTAATGATGATCTAATTATCTTGCTGATTGTATTATTTTATTTCCATAAATAAGAAATAACTAAAAGTGCCGCTTTTGCGCACTTTTCCCGTTTGTTCGTTTCAATTGATTTCGAAATCCCCAAACGACCACAACTATAGACAATCAAGAGACAATGCTGAATAACGAAGCAATAGAACGAACGCACAACCAAAACCCAACCAAACAAAGCAACCAAACTGATATTAATTGAGTCGATTTATCTTCAACGAAACGCCAGTCGAACCATTCATTCAATATATTTCATTTCGTAATTTACTGCCGCGACAACCAATTGCAAAACCAAACGAAACCAAACCATATAGCAAAATGTTCCGACTGCAGGTCGCACTGCACGATCGACATGCAGGGATCAGGAGTATCAGGACGAATGGATTCATCCGGAAGTCATCTCTATCTCTGCATCGCAATACAGCCGTATAGCGTTTAACGCGTTAGCATTTTGGTAAACATTAACGCTTTATAATTCTGAAAGGTTCACGTTCACGTGAGAGTTTACTCTGGAATTCGATCGATTCAACACTATAATTGCCGTTGTAATAATTTCCATGTACGATATGGATTAATGGCTCAATCCCAATACAAAAAGTTCAAATCTTCGAATTGAACTGGACTGGCAAACTGGCACAATTTAAAAAAGCTTTGCGCTTTACATCAGCGGTCTCCAAACTGACTCCTCCACTAGCTAGCTCATCATACCAACACCAACATAGTTTTTAACAAAAATGTCCGTATTTTTGTTATTGTGTTTCTTAATTTTGTATGATTTAAAAACTAAACTATGACGGGCCGATTTTTTGGTTGACCCGTGGGCTGTAGTTTGGAGACCCCTGCTTTACACAAATCGAATGAATCGATATTGATGCATTTCAACGAATGAATGAATGATGAAATCAGTCATTTTATAAGGCAGGGTTAATGTAGTAATAGTTTTCAATTGAACCTTTTCACTGGAAATTGATAAATTGGAAAATGTTTTCCGAAAAATATAAAATTTTCGGTTTATTTTGGTCCAATGGAATATAAATATCGAATGAATTATTTGTTATTCATGGGAATTGATTATTCATTGTCGGTTTTGTTATCAAAATATAAATATTTTCGAAACAAGAAGCTTTCATATTTATATATTTCAATTTTTTTTTTTTTAGTTTTAATATACCCAGCTTGAATTGCAAGCGCTAAATCAGTTGACAGTAAATTTTAAATGCAAAAATATAAAAGCTTGTCTTTTCACTCCAATAAACATTGAATTGAGGGCTGTGTCAATCACTGACAAACAGCATTGTTATCAAAAAAAAAATTATGTTTTTCGAAGTAGACATTATATTTATAGATAGTGAAAAGTTAATGTCAAAATCTGCCAATATTTTTCTGTATTCCATGTTTTGAGGTGAAATAAACATGAACTTGTTGTTTTAGATTCTAGACCAGTGATTCTCAACCTTTTTTCCAAAATTTAGCGGCCCGCTAACAATATGAATAACAAAATGAACATTTAAAGTGAAAGTGACCCAAAACTCGTTAATCGGAAAAATGGATTATGAATTTTTATGAAAAACTGTAATACTCAACAAATTCCCTATTTTAGCAAAAACTTCCCTTTTTCCCTTTTGACTACGAAAATTTCCAAAAAGGAAAAATTCCCACGAGTTGGCAACACTGGAACTACTTATCTGACGTTTATTATATATGGGTAGGGTATTCCCAGTGCAGCACACTTCAAGAATCTCGGGGCACACTAAACTGCCGCGGCAGTTTAGTGTGCCGCGGCAGTTTGAGAATCACTGCTTTAGAATCTAGAAACTTGACCGACATTACGAAGACGCTTTCAAAAGAGGAATATCAAATTTTGGTTTATGAATGAATATAAAAATTTAAAGTACTACTTGATCATGGTATGCAGGTAAATAAAAAATACTAAATAAAATAATATGTACGATTTCTCAATTTCTCGAAATAACAATAGAAAACTGTAAACAATCCAAAGGGAAAAATAAATAAAAAAAAATCGTCAAATATGAAAAAGTACCTGTTTTATGTTATTTGCGTATTTATATATTTGCGTTTGCTGGTTGTGTGTAAACATCTACCAAAAACATAACAACAACTATAAGCAATAAGCAAAAAAAAAACGAACGACGATCTATAAACGAAAGCATAAGCATAAATAAATGTTTTATATTTTACTTTTTATTTTGAGTGCTTTTTTTATACTTACCTAAATAAATCACATAAAAATTGATGTGGATTTGACTTTTTCAGCATCGACATGAAATGACAATTCAGAACCAGTTTTCATTATAAAGTGAAAATCGCAACCAAAAAAATTGTATATTATTACATGAGCGATTATAACAGCCATTGCTCACGAAGATGATGTTTGAGCCCACGAGCCGCAAAGCGGGTGGCGCAATTAATCTGAGTGAGCAATGGCCATAATCGCGAATATAATACTATGCTTTTTCGACACCATGCACTATTTTAAACACAAAATACAAATTGTGATTTCTCGATGAAGCAACGAACGAACACTAACTGACAAGTGAAACAATATGGCGGGCGATTCGCATCGAGCTATGATCGGAATTCTTCGGGTTCTTTCGAGATTTTAGATCATATAGATAAGTTGGATCAGTCACTTCAAATTCGTTAAATCTTGTTGAACTTTAAATGATCTTCGAAAATACGCGATCAATGTTATGAAATTCACAGAATTTCTCGGATTCCTTCGAGATCTTAGATCATATAGATAAGTTGGATCGGTCACTTCAAATTCGTTAAATCTTGTTGAACTTTAATACGCGTTCAATGTTATTTAATTGCAGTGATTTCTGAAAATCCATAACTCACGGTGGTGAGTTATGAAAATCCATAACTCACGGTAGTGGGTTATGAAAATCCATAACTCACGGTAGTGAGTTATGAAAATCCATAACTCACGCTAGTCAGTTATAGGTACCATTAATCACTAAAAAATGCT
>JARJEB010001470.1:0-11088 GCA_030264535.1 Liometoxenus newtonarum
ATTCGAACTTAACAATACTTCTCTTGCTTCACCCTGTATATTTGACTTAACACTCTCAAACAAAATCGAATTAGATAAAGGACGGTCAGGCTTTAGCAAAATGTCGAGAAACTTTTCAGCCTGCTTTAGAAAAAGCGGTAGGTCCTTAGAACTACCATCAAACGTTGGAACAATCTCCTTAACGAGGTGAATATCAATATTTGCTAATTCAGTCATCTTGTTAGAATTACTTTCTTTAAATTTTGATTTAATTAAGTTTTGATTCAATCTTTGAATCGGACTTCGGCTTCTATCTCTTCTTGACATAAAATCACAACAATCAATCCTATTCAACGGAACACACGTTTACTTTCAGTTTTTTTTGGACAGCGCAATATGAGTATGCCAGAACCTTAAACAGAATTTAATGCTGTTCAAATGACATCAAGAAAATTTAAAAAAATGAGAAGTTAAATCATTTATAGAAATGAAATATTAACTTGTTTTTTATCATTTTATACAGAATTTAATGCTCTTCAAATGTAAACAAGAAAATTTAAAAAGATAAGAAGCTAAATCATTTATAGAAGTGAAATATTCAAAAAGCAAGTGTAAAAGTACTACGCTTGCGCACACTATCCTAGGCTATAGACATGCTCCTGTGCTTTTTGTGGCCGCGTTAGACGTGTCTTTTGTGTTAGAGGATAGCTCGACGCCCGGTTAGTTGCTTATCTGAATCGACCTAGACAAGACCCCTTGTAACCACACATATTATTTTTTCTAAACGTTGAAAAATGTCCAACTCTAAATTCTCAGTAGTGACAGCACCAACAAACATTAAAACATATCGATTATCTACCCGAACGAGTCTTGTTGAGAACGTCAAGTTATTTTTAGAAGAAAAGAAAGACAAATGCATTAATCTGCTAAGAAAAATCTTGGAATACGAGGGGGCCGCAATTATCCGCATGGAATTGAACGGTGATTATTGCAAAGCACCCCCCGAAAATTACTGCTCAGCACTCGATGATGATGATGCTGGCTACTGCTCAGCACTTGATGTTGACGGAGAATACTTATCATCCGAAAATTTCGAAAGCAAGCAGGAGATAGCAACAAATGAGACAAATATAAACAATATGTGCACACGACATTTTCAAAAAATGTACAACGAGAGTTAAAATTCGAAAAAATAACAATCCCGAGTGCTCAATACTGTCGATAGTGAATTTAGAGGTGTCTGCTCATGTTGTTAAACAATATAATGTTATTTGAATTTCGTCAAAAGACAATACTGGATGATCATTACTAAAAAATCCTGAGCTCGCTGCACTGTCGTTTCAGACAAACATGGGTTTCTGTCTAACAGAATAGGCAAACATTAACGAATTTAACAGCCCGACTACTTGATGAAGAGGCCAATCTAACCAACAACGAAGATACAGCGAAAGCACTAACAACAACAAGCAATAATCGAACAAGAAGTATCAATGCACGAAAGCCTAGTAAATATAAATTGAAGTACTATAATTGCAACAAAAAAAGGTCCCTTCGCCAATGAATGCAGACTGCCATCGAGGAAGCATAAAGAAGCCCATGAAGCGGAGACGTATGTGGACCGATGTCAGAAGTGTCAACTGGAGGTGCTAAATACTTTATTCTATTTAAGGATGATTGCACAGCATATCGGCAAGTTACATTCCTAAAACACAAAAGTGATGTGTATGACACACTCAAGGAATATTTGGTCAAGTGTAAAAACAAATATGGATCGAGTGTTAAGCGTTTACGTGTTGACAACGGCAAAGAGTTAATACACAATCGAATACATAAGAACGGATGGCAGATAGCAATCAATGAAGAACTTAACTCGTGGCCGATGATTACGGATTGATGTAATGGATAACTAGGCAAATAAAAAGAATTCAGTAGAATCAACCTCATATTGTTTACATATATAGTCAGTTGTTATTCGACCAACAAACGGTTCACCTGTAACAAATCTAGCTTCATATTATTAGAAGATTAAAAAAATTTACGATGCGAGAGTGTAATATGTAATGTGTAAAGTGTTTGTGTCGGTCTCAAGAGTGCTTGGTGTTCGACTTTTTTTGCTCCCCGAAAGTATTCATTTAAGGCGAATTCGTGATTTACCTTTGCGAGATGCATATTTAAAATAGGTAGTTTTTGCTAGTTATTGTTAAAACGTGAACATCTTTGTAATACACCGATATATACCCATCTGGGGGTCCTCCGCTGCGTTTACAACCCTCGAGTTGAAGCAGAAGCTATGTATATTCGAACAGGTATATACAACTCTAGATATTAGCATTCCGTGTGTAATCGAGAAACAAATTTAAAATAACATTTTAAAGAGAAAAAAAGAATACTGAGTGTTCTTTGCATCCGATAATGAATTTGGATGTACTAGTACATGTTCTTGATTATTGAAAATTGAATAAATATTTTTTATTCTTTAAATCATGTTTTTTATTAGAATAAATATTATTCTAATTTATCACATCCCCCTATATTGTTTTAATTAAACAATTTAATGTTTTCTAATACTCAATATTGAATAAATATTTTATTTATTTTTAAAATCATGTTTTTTATTGGAATAAATATTATTCTAATTTTTCGCATCAGTCTGTAATAGGTTTGAGCTTACATAATGGTGTCAGCGTTCAACGCACATTCTATCTCTTTCTCTCCACAGCATCGTAAGACGAGATGCATATTCCTCGTAGAAAAGGGGTGGGGGTAATCCTCTCACTCCTCACCATAAGGAGGAGGCGCCAGAATCCGTTGTATTCTTCTACTAATATTCTTTAACAATCACAATGAAAATTTGAAACAAGCATTATTTTCAATATTTTCTTTTCTATTTAAACATTTCAATAATGTAACAAGCTATGTATAAATTGTGTGTAACCAATCAGGAAATTTATATTGGTCAAATAATTTTAGGTTTTGTACCAATCCCAAGGAATATGTTGCGAAAACGATAGATGTGCGATATATCCCGCAACATTGTCACGGCCCTCCTCACTAATAGCTTATTTGAAGGTTTCCTGTCCGAAAGCTTTTAAAAGTTCTTCATTGTCTATATTTATATTAATGTACGTATTATCAAGTTCTACAAAGTTTTCATCGCAATGATATGGTTCAATGAAAGAATAAGGCTGCATATCTCCTGGAAAATAACATTTGAGTTCAATCTAACTGTAAATAATTTAAGAATGAGCTTTAAAAAAAGTAGTTAATAAGGTCTTACCAATTACACAGCCTTTAAATTACGACGATTCGTAGGAACAAGGCCCAGAAGCCTTTGCTTCCCATTACCTTCACAACTCTCATATGAAAAATTCAGTGACCACACATAGGCTGAAAAAATGTGACAAATTGAGTACTTCATTTGAATATTTAATGTATTTCGCACTTACAGTTTTAATGTTTATCACTATTTTACAAGCTAACGCACATTTTTTAACAAAATCTTCGTGTTTAGGAAACCTGTGAAAACGAATGTGGGTACTTTTGGGTTTTCGAGAATAACATCTACAGCCATACATAGCACATCCAGGCATTTTTTATGCCAGTGGGGGTGCAAACTTATGTATTGACATTGAAACTAAGTTCCCTAGTACCCTTCTTTTTGCTGAATTTTGAAGAACCAGGTCTGATCGAAGCGGGACTCAATCTGTATACCAACTTTCGTTCCGATACGTTGCTTGGTTCAGTCAGAGTTTTGTTCACAGCGGATATACAATCACACACTCACAAACACGGACATCAGGCCACAAACAATTTTTTCGGACTCAGGGAAGCAAGTTTCGAGGAGATGTGTGGAAAACCCGATATCGAATTTTTGGGGTGAATCCGATACTTTCCTATAACTACCTTCGGTATTATCGGAAAGTAAAAATGGAATACCGCAATCAGGTCCAATATTTCCTACAAAAACACCAAATAATAACTTTATTCTTCCAGAGTCCCCATGTACATTAAATCCCCAATTGTCGAGGGTGTCACAAGACTAGTGTTGCTCAAAACATACATTCTGCGTCCGAAGATTCTGGCACTGTCAGACATGTTCACCGTCTGTTTCAAATTGTATTTTTTCTTCACTCTTATAATTTTCAGAATCATGAACTTGTTTTTATCCTTTCCTTGGCAATCCTTTCTTTTATTATTCGTTTCATTTTTCTCCTTCCTATTTTTTATATCTTAACCCAAATTCCATAATAGGGCCACAATTGCATTCCTTATTTGAAATGTTCTACTTTAAAAACATATTGTTATGCAAATACTCATGAATAGGATGCCAATTACAAATTAAAAATCATTAAAGTCTGGGATATCATAATACAAATTAGAAAGTACATAGGATTAATGCTCCTGCAGAAGTTTCCCGGCGTTAACAATATAATACAACCTTGCCACGAAGCTGGCGGTCACCCGAATGAACTTTCATAACGGGTTCTGCTAGAAAATAAGTTAATAAAATTACTGATAATATGTTTAAGGAAATTCGATATATTGATTCTTAGAAATGATGAAATTCCATATTAGGATACTATTCCATATTTGGTTACTATCTTCTATATATTTTATGTGGAACACATGTCAATAATTGTTGTACGAATTACAGTCGAAAACTGTAGGTTTTTGAATAAGACTTGAATTATGAGATGCTAATCAATATACTGTAATATACTGTACGATAAGCATCTCCTAATTCAAGTCTTATTCACATGTCAATAAATTTTGCTTGGAATATAAACGTGTTTTACTAAATAAGCTTTTTCATGATCAGAAAATTTAATATTATTTTTAATAACATTTTTAGTACCCTTTGCTCTTGTTTCAAATATTTTATCAGTATTACATTAAATACGATGTGCATACGTTTGCAAACCTAAACATTCATTTAAAATTTATCCACCTTCTTTTTAATTGAAATATTAAAGATATTATTTCGTGTATATAAAGTTAGATTTATCAAAATAATGAATGTTTACTGTTATTACAGGATACAGACCAGATGTTTGGTTCGTAAATTAAGAAATTTTATACGGCAAGAATTGCGAGACTAGCTGTAAAATTTTTATAAAACATTCTAAAACTATGAAAATTTTTATTACTGTTTGTGATTGCATCAATACTAGTAATACCTAGAGTCTAGGTATTACGAATGACTTTAGGGTTTATTACTTATTCTAGTGTTTTTTCTTCATAGGAAAAGTTAACTCCTCCGACGGTACTCGAACCATCAACGTTCAATTTATCTAGGGCCCTATCTACCATTGAGCTACGAAGGACCCTTCTCCGTCATACACGTCTTTCTTTCACTTCTAGTCTCGTACGAATTCATATGCGCTAAGGACTGAATGCGCGTCAATGGATGTGATATGCTTCCTCTTTTATGCTTGGCGCTGTCTCCATGTGCGTGTGCGTGTGCGTGTGTGTGTGTGTATGTGTGTGAGTGTGTGTGTGTGTGTGTGCGTGTGTGTGTGCGTGTGTGTGTGTGTGTGTGTGTGTGCGTGTGTGTGTGTGTGCGGGTGTGTGTGCGTGTGTGTGTGCGGGTGTGTGTGCGGGTGTGTGTGGGTGTGTGTGTGCGCGTGTGTGTGCGTGTGTGTGTGCGTGTGTGTGTGTGTGTGTGTGTGTGTGCGTGTGTGTGTGTATATGTGGATGTGTGTGTGGGTATATGTGTATGTGTGTGTGTGTGTGTGTCTATGTGTGTATGTGTGTTTGTGTGTATGTGTGTATGTGTGTATGTGTGTATGTATGTATGTGTGTATGTGTGTATGTGTGTATGTGTGGATGTGTGAACAAAATTGCGAACAAACCAAGAGAAGCATCGGCATGAAATTTGGTTTGGTTTGGTTTGGGCAGCTACCATCTACCTTAAACCTGGACTAAATTTAAACAACATCGGCTGGTAAAGTGGTAAAGAAAGTAGGTATTGGCTCTCAAAATATTAATTTGCATAACTGGCTAAATTTAGACTTTAGCATGAAAATACCTATATATTGTCCGAGGGTGTTTGGAATTTGATACAAAGTTCGCTAATAAAGTTTCTTCTAGGGAGGTAATGGATTAGTAGATATGTGTTACAATTATAAGTTATAATAATAACCAGCATAAGAATAGGACATTACAACTTGGGTATGGCGATTCTCCAACACGCTGACACTCTGAATGTACAATATAAACTTTATAGTTATTGTTATAAATATTGAAATTGACGTTAAACGTCATAGAAATTAAATAAATCGGCACGGGTTCGCACCGCACAACATTTTGAATTAATTTTACACCTAAAATAAATAGGTACGGATTCGCAACGCACAAATTTTAAAGTTTATTTTGCATATGAAATAAATCGGTGCGTTAAATTCGCACCGCAAAATTTTCCGACGGTATTCCGAGCCGTAATTGCACAGCAATTTAGTAATATCAAATCATAATCAATCCCATTTCCACTTTCCAATGAAAATTACTCGACGAGTCCTACGAATCGTAGTGGATACGGCTTGGAATACCGCGGTGCGAATTTAACTACCCGATTTTCATTTCTTATAAAACCAATCGGTGCTTAAATTTGTACCGCACAATTTTCATAGTGGTGGTTGGTAAAAGTAATTTTGCTCGGAAAATATATTTATTATTATCAATATTTATTAATATCGAAACGTTATGATTCCCATTTGCACTTTCTTATCAAAATTACTTTTACGTTCGACGCGTGGTAAACAATCGCAGTGGATATGGTTGGAAAGTCGAGCGATGCAAATTGATAGCAGCAATTTTTGCTTTGTGAGTTTTTGAGATACTGGTCGTCAACTTTCAATTTAGTATATTTGCTATTCAGTGTTTTGACATTCGAAAGCTACTGCAGAAGAAAATTTAATTTTCAATTTTAAAGTATGTTCAAAATACAGAGAGTGATCACGTACAGGGCCGGAAAGTTCGGTTTGGTTTTAATTAGTTGAAGTACATGTATTTTAATATTCTGTGTTTGCCCACTTGTGGGGAACGCATTTGATATTGTTTTGCATACCCACTATGTTATGAACATTTATGCAGAATTTGTGTAGCGCAATTGAATAAGGATCTCTCTGGCATCACAATCATTTAATATTGAACGTGTATATCAGGTGTATATCCATAACGCAAAACTTCAGTCCATCTCCATCTCTCTCGATCTATGTTCTATGATTTTATTGGCAATTCTTGTTTGAGTGATATACGTTTTGAAACTGTTTGACATGTTACCTGCCGTGTGATTTTCGTTTAAAGGTGGCCCTTTGAAGTTTGACTCTGCGATCGGAGTGTAACAAAGCAACAATAGTGATTTTGCCAGTGATTTCGTGCATAATTGTACTTTTAAACTATGATGTGGGTATGCAAAAATATATGCGCAAGCTTCTGCGTTAAAAAGGCTTTTAAAGCGCTCATCTTTACTCTCACTAGCCTGGCTAATGCTGGCAGGCCACTCACGCATAAGACCCTTCTTAACCCAACGTGTTGCATTTTGCACACCCATTACATTATGAAAATATTATGAAACGGAATTTTTACGAGGGCAATTGCATATGAGGTTCTCTAACATACAATCATATAACTCTGAACTTTTATATCTATCACGCATCATTTCAGTCCTTCTCATTTTTTCTCATTCTGTATCCAATTCTCTTACTGGCAATTGTTGTTTGGGTTTGGGTTTCATTATATGAATGCAAAAAATTCTGTTCGCAACTTCTTGCGTTAAGAAGGGCCTTATATCCCTTCGTTTTATTTTTCTTACTAGCTTCGCTCGTGGGCAGATAAAATAATTTTTAAGCAACCCGTGCGAAATGTACTATAGTAGAATCTTTATGTTTTATAACATGTATTTATAAAGAATTACCTATTCATTTTTAAAATATTTATTATAGCATATCGTTTCTCCATTATAATCTTCATGCAGTTATTCATATTCACTTTGCGTGATTCTGACAAATCTGATAAACCAATCAATCTTAACATCATCTTCATTGATGCACTATTAATGAAAATACTCAAAAATGTATATGCGAGTACTTCTATTAAACAAGACCTTACTACTTGAGAAGTCCGTTTATTTGTCAAAAGTACTAAGAGTAAAATTAAATTGATGCAACCTTTGACATCGCTCCAACTCAAGACCAACAAGCATTTCAAGTTCATTTCGTAAGTCATCTGATTTAGTATTGGACCAATTAATAAAAAACGAAGAAATCGGACGATTATTCCAGATAAATACATTATAATTGTACCATACATGTCGCGTACAGCAAAAAACTCCACAATATATATTGTCAATTCAACGGCGCATATTACTAATGTGCCCATCTCTGCCATATAATGTAAGGAACTCCAAAAACAAGCAATGCACATATCCACTTCCGAGGTGAAGCGATGCTTCTCAATTACAACGAAACAAATTAAGCACAGTACTGACATTGACCCAGAGACGCACAATATAACCTCGGAAACATAATAAGTAAAGTAAGTCATGCCAATTGATACACATAGTGCACTCATCGGTTCATTGTATAGCCAGCACATAAAACGAGCCTTTATTTTCCCCATTATTGATCCAATGATAAAACCACCAGCCACGTATCGGGTGAAAATTGTGATATATTGATACCATTGGTTGATAAGATTTTCCTGAACGCCCAAAAATAAGGGGTAAAATATAGTAACAGGTATTGTAAGGATAATAGATTCAGCTTCCAATATAGAACCCAAATACCTATATTTAGAAAGCTCTTTAAACATCGTTATTATATGAAATGGTTGAATCGGCATAGTGGCCAGTGCCACGAGTATTCCTTGCACATATGTCCAGTTCGTATGTAGAATACAAGAAAGAATAACACCAAGAACCAATGGGCTAAATAGCATTCCAAAAAAGTTTATGATCAACACTTGTGGAAGACTTCTTGCAAAAATATAATAGTCCATTCGATATATAGATGACACAATAAATATAGGAAGGAATAAATTTAACATATTTTGTGGGGGCAAAAGGACAATATAACAATATTGTCGTAAATCATCCACCAAAGTCATCGTTGTGCCTGTTAAAATTCCGAGCACTAATAAGAAAGTATTTTGTGGAATTGGGTTGTTGAATCTTTTTAATATCATTCGTATGGGTATGCTCATTACCATGAAAAGAGGCAAGAATAAAATTATATAATCTGGATTATCGTCATTATTAACTTTTACCATGTTCGCAAATATAATGAAATCTTCAGAAAACTGTAATACACGAAAGTTGTTACTTACAAATTGACAGGAAATTCGAAATTTTTCAAAGATGTCTGAGATTATTTTATATAGACATGTTGGGGTCTAGAAGTTATGCGACTACATTAATAACATTCGATATCTATGGTTACGAGATGGTTTTCACTGTCCGGTACTACCGAAGGTAGTTACGGGAAAATATTAGATTCACTCAAAAAATCGTCACGGTTCGCACCGCACAACTTGCCGACCATATCCAATACGATTTATAATGTTTATAATGTTAGCCCCTTCCATAGGAACATGCGTTCATTGCGCTTAGACCCTGAATCATTTGAAACTTTGAAAAATATTTATATCTGACAAACTATGCGTCCTACGAAAAAATGTCATAGGAATTGAAATGTACAGAATTGAAAGTGCTACAAGAATATTTGCCAAGATGCAATATTTAGCCAGTTATATGCAAATTTATGTCTTGACATTCAAGTAAAGTGCCATTTTTTACCAGCCGATTTTATTTATCTTTACATCGCCGCTACGCGGCTCGTGATTCAGGCTCACGTTTAAAACACGACTTATGATACATGTTGCTTAAACTACTATTACGATAAATATACAATCATAAAAGTGAGGGAAACAGCTTTATTATCTTAAATTAACATTATTTTAACGTTATTACGAATACATCAAATAACATTGAAAAATTTTTTATTTAGGATAAATATTGATTGTGCAGTTTTGAAATATACCCTCACGAAATATTGGTGCCTTTCCAACGTTAGAAAATGTCTCATAGGGATTTTGAACCATTTGAGCAACGTGAGGCTGTGTTTCACTATTCGTAGACACAATTGCCTCATGTTCATCAAAATAAGGTAGCAGGGAATCATTTACATTATAAGTCGATGTGCTTGCTCCAAGAATAATTTCCGAAATTTTATTTTTATATTGGATCGATTCTTCAACGTAACCTTTGGCAACAACGTTAGGCTTCCGTCCACCATGCCTTTTCAACGTTAGTAAATCAGCACCAGAATCCGCTAAAAACGATGCAGAAGATCGACGAAAACAATGACCAGTGTATGCTTCAGGGCTTTGCAAGCCAAGGAATTGTGCAATTCCTTTTGGAATGCCAGAAATGGTGTTTATACCCATAGGCTGGGATATACAATTTCCGTTTCTGTATCCCAAAAAGGACCGTTTCAGATTTTTACGCATTCCCATATATTTTTGGACAATTTCAATTATATTAATTCCTTCAATATCACCTTCACTTAAGGTAAATAACCTTTGCACTTTAGTTTTAGTGATTGTTATTGTAAATTTTATAAAATTATTGCAGTCTCGAACGTCCTTGATGAGCATACGTACTAATTCATCTTTACGACAACCTCCTGCAATTCCAATTATCAAAACAACCTATATAAATTTATAAAAACTTTCATGTAATTATTCCCATTTTTACTTTCTGGCCACATACCGAAGGTACGTTGGCATAAGAAAGTAAGGTGATCATGAAAAAAATTAAAGTCTTATTTTTCCCTGATTGGTGGAGATCCGTTCGCCCCAGGCCAAAATCGGCTTTTCGGGCTGATGTGTGTGTGTGTGTGTCTCTGTGTCTGGCTGTGTGTCTGTCTGTGTGTCTGTGTGTGTTTAAACAAAATTCCGGGCAAACCAAGCATTGTGTCGGACTGAAACTTGGTATCTGGGCAGCTATTCCTCCCGATTGAACCTGGAGTAAAAAGAAACAAAATCGGCTGGTAAAGAAGACACCTTTACTCGTAGGCTAAAACGTCCAACTCGCTAAATATAGATTGTAGC
>JARJEB010001484.1:0-10066 GCA_030264535.1 Liometoxenus newtonarum
TACACATAGAGCCATTGTCGGAATTTCTCGGGTTCTTTCGAGATCTTAGATCATATAGATAAGTTGGATCGGTCACTTCAAATTCGTTAATTATTTGTTGATATACGCCATCAATGTTATTAAATTAGCAGTGAGTTATATGAATCCATAACTCACGGTAGTGAGTTATAGGTACCATTATTCACTGAAAATATGCTAATAATGATGACTTATAACTAAATAGGTGTAGAAAAAGAGATTTTATTCATTCTATAATTTCAAAATACTGCGATTTGCATGGAAACGGGAAATTCAAGAAGCTTCATATTCGTTTTTTTTTCGGTAGGTGGAAGAATCCTGCATAGGATAACTACTGGCTCCCGCCAGGTAGCCAATGTCAGACTCTTCTTACTGACTAAATTCCATCTAGGTACCTATCTTCGGAAACAAAATCCATAGATAGGAAGCCTGGAGACGCCTCTGCCGTAGAAAGGGGAGGACCTAGAGCTTCCTATTCTTTGTGAGCGTCTTCTTTAGCTAGCACTCTAGCACAGGGACAGATCGGATGGGCAGTAAGAAATGGGCCCTTCATATTTACAGCAATATTGAATTTAATATTGTTCTTAAATTTTCCGGCCGACCCTCTTTCTTGATCTGCCGTTGCAGTTTTCAGTTCAGGAACTTAATATTCATTGGTCATTCGCTTCGCTGGTATAAAAAAGGAGAAAAAAAAATGAAATATTTGTTGTAATTTATTTATGAAGCAATGTTAATTGTTTTT
The DNA here is from genome assembly GCA_030264535.1 of Liometoxenus newtonarum. Classification (NCBI taxonomy): domain Eukaryota; kingdom Metazoa; phylum Arthropoda; class Insecta; order Coleoptera; family Staphylinidae; genus Liometoxenus; species Liometoxenus newtonarum. The sequence goes on from JARJEB010001484.1 coordinate 761, forward strand.
TTTTTGTTAAATTTATTAGAATCGTAAGTTTTAGTTTTAACTTGAATTCTTTGATGCGTATAGTAGAAGTAGATGTGTTTGGTTCGACAATCAGCACTAAACGTTTGGTTCGTTCAATTTGACGTATTCGTCCACGGCCGATTTAAAAATAAACCCGCAATCTATAAGTACGTGTATATTCGGATTTGTTTATAAACGAACACGTTCAATACGTACGTGTATGTACCTAAGTAAGTAAGTATAAGTACTATGTATATGTTTGAATGTATGCAAGTATATGAACCGCAAAATGTATATTTGCTACACAGAAAATAATTTATACAAAACTGCGTAACAATTTGCCATATTTAATTAACCAAGAGCAAGAAATATACATATCCGGACGTGAAAGAAACACACGAAAAATAAGGAAGGCACTTTCGGTTTACCCGGAAATCAACTTCCTGATTTTGAATGGCACCCCATCATTTTTATTACGTATTTGAAGACAGAAAAAAATTAATAATAAACGAGCATCGGAAAATACATTTAATTATGTTAGAGCGTGATTAATTAGTTATAGAATTTTTATATTGAAATATTTAGTTCGGTGTTAAATAAATATTAATTATGAGCACCAAAATTGTTGTTATTTTATTATTTTCCCTCCATAAAGAAAGAAACGTTTCCAGGTTACAATTTTTGGAACATTTTCAGTTTATACGCTTTAGCGTCTAAAATAATACTTTTTCAAGTTTTTTAAGTTTTTTTTTTCGGTAGCTCGGAGAATCCTGCATAGGATAACTACTTGCTCCCGTTAGTAGCCTGGAGGTGCCTCTGGCGTAGAAAGGGGAGGACCTAGAATGCAAAAAGCAAGCAACCGGTAGAATAGATTTTTAAGTATTAAACGCAAGTAATTTGTAATAGCCGTAGTTCTACCCGTGTGGGTTATTCCCTTTCTTTACAATATTGTTTTACCGAGAGATCGAGTGTCAATAAAATTTAAATCATAAAATAAAAAAATCCCGAGCCATTTCGTTACGCGACAACTCAACGATGCAAAGTCGGCGGTGCCAACTCGGCGAAAATGAACATTTAAAGTGAAAGAACGCTATAACATTTTTAATGTTCATTTTCGCCGAGTTTACCTACCGTCGCCAAGTGGATTGTCGCCGACTTGGCATCACTGAGTTGACGATCTTCATGTTCAAACCGATGTCTTCAAACAAAAAATGTAGCTTTAGCCGAAGATACCTCGAAAATGAAACGCGCTGTATTCGTTTCAACGTACTTACATACCTGTTGGATAATTACAAAAGAAGGCAAATTATCGAATATGAAAACGAATACAACTCGCGCACACATACCTAAATGACACTAGCTTAAGAAAAATATATTAATTTTATTTATTTCATTTATGTGTTGTTGTTGTGGTGGTGTTTGGAAATTAGTGCGACGAACTCAAAATGAATTGTATCCACTCGTACACATTATTGCTGCTGTTTTTTTGTTCTTAGTAATTTTTATTAATATTATTATTAATCAACTGTTGTTGCTTGTAGCGCTGGTTTAGTCATAAAATCATCAGTGCTCGTACATACAAGAATAGCTAGAGCTATTCCAAGCAACAACCCAACAACAAAGAGATGATCGGGTCATTGTTTGCTGGGAAGGTTTTATGTATTCGTACAGGGTGATTCATAAATTAAGGGAAAACTATTCAACGTCATAAAATATTTTTTTTAAAATTTTCAACTTTTTAGACATCAAGTAAGTGTTCGGAAGAAATACTGTAGTTTCAACAATTTACACAAAAATAGTATTTTAAAACGATTTTTTAGCACAGAAACTGATGCCTTCATTTGTAATCGATACCCATATAGCAAAAATGACATGTTTGACCTTTATTTGACCTTAACAATAAACAGCTGATCGGGATAAAGTTGGCGAAAAAAAAAAACACACCTCAAGCACATCAAGAATCATCCCGCCTGTCAAGTTCCGCATGAAAAGCATGACGATGAAAGCATAACCTTTTTTACTTAACTTTTTCTGGAATGACGAAGACAAAATGCAATGCAAGTTTGGCCGAATGAGCAGTGAGCTGTGATAAGCTGATTAAAATTAGCTTCGTGACATAGGCATGATGTAACGTGGAACATCTGGATGTATATCAATTTATGCATCACCCTGTATGCTACATCGTGCGCACACATATAAGAATTAATGGCTATGACCGGACAAATTGTACCGAGCATGATATTATTGGAATAAGATCGCGCAAGATCGAATATAATAATAAATTGTAATGCAATACACAATGTGACGTATGACATGTGAATGAATAATATACAGCGTCATAATTCTGTTTTCAAAACTTGCACCACTTTTTGTCACTATATTTTCAGAATTCTGAAGCAATCCTTTCACCGAATTTCAAGTCAATGAAATGCTTTGTCCTGCCTCGTCATCACTAATTACTATAAGCGTTTAAAATAGTGATGTAATGACTAATAACACCCTTTTTGGTGCTTTCGATATATTTTTTAAACAACTCAGAGGATTGTTCCGGACTCATATGCTTGCTTGCGATAGGGATAACACCCAACTATTATCACCACCCCCCACCACAATATTTCCGATTGCAGTACCTTTTCCCGCATGCGCATTAATCAAAGTTCGTCAATTGGCATGTGTGTCATACAGGTTTGTTGTACTCTGAATCGGAACTTACTTCAGAATTGTTGGTAGTATCTAATACTGTTCGGAACTATATTATTCCACATATTGAAAGCGCCTATAATCTCTGTTTGTATTTTGGTATGTCAAACCAAACATAAACGAAGCCAGAAGCACTCACTGTCATTTAAAGGTTATTGCAGCTCACTAGATAGGCTTTTCTAACCTAAAAGTTGTAAATGACCAACCAAACTTTTTCGACTGCTCTGATTTCTACGTCATCCTGATATTTTTGATAGGCAGCCAAAGTGACACCTTGATTTTAATGCTGTGAGCTCGGGTGTGCCTGTCACAGTTGCTAGTTTGTCTGCCTACCATAAAAAATCGGTACGGGTCGGTTACCATGGCTACTCCCTAACATTGTAAATACTCAAAATCGACAAATATAACGTATGAAGCATGAGAAGATTAGATTAGCTTATAAAAAATATGTAATATGTAGTATACTGGGTGTGTCAAATATTTTTTGCTTTAAATTCGCACCGCACAACATTCCGGCCATAACCACTACGATTTAGAAGAAATCATTGATCGGAAAGTGGAATTGAGATTGATTACGTTTTAATATTACTTACTAAATCTCTGTGCAATTTTCACTTTCCGATCAAAATTACATTTACAATCGACGACTTCTACGTAATGATACTGTATATGGTCGGAAAGTTGTGCGGTGCGAATTTAAGGCGCCGATTTAATTACTTTCCGATGTAGGCATGTATGTACTACCGAACTCGGGTTTTCGATGAATCTCCACGAATCCTTCCATTGAGCCCACAACTTACCGACCGTTCAACATCAACATGCTTCGTGCATTATTAGTTTGGCCACTTCCTCAAACGAATGAAGGTGACATTGAGCTTTGAACTTTATTTTGTTGCTTTCACTTACAGGCATTTACCAAATCATCCAAATATATGAAGATTTACCACAAAAACAATCAAAATTAAACAAAATGTAACCAACAAAAAGCTCTTGAAACCTCTGCCAGTTTTGCTATTTCTTTGTAATGCCTAGTGCTAGTTATGTTTAGCCCTTAAACCGCATCAAGAAGAATCAACCAAGAAAAATATATATTGAAGAACAATAAGAAGAATCTAAGGTGAAGATAATGTTTCATATATTTATGTGCTTAAGTACTTGTTTTTAATCGTAATTATGGTCATGCATGTTTATCTTATTAGACTATTGTCAAGTACCAAAATATAATGTTATACGGTTTCAAGTACTTTTTGTAAATTAAAATAAAACTTACAAACAATTGAAAGCAACAAGTTCTGTAATTTTGTCCACATCATAGGGACACCAAAAATGAATCACCCTGTATAGAAAAGTCTAGCTAGATCAAATGATAGCAACTCTGTAAATTCTATTGGGTTGTAAATTATGGTAAATTTTCCGGAAGACCAAACAATCTACTGCTACATATTAAATTTAAAAGTTGTTTTATTCCTCCCCAGCAATCGAATTTACAGTGTTGCAATCATTTTATCTCGAATCTTTTTTATTCGGCTTTCTTGATAACTGGTAGGTAATATTATACCGTGCGTTTATTTTACCGTCGAACATAGCATGTGCTATACTCCTATGTTCAACGGTAAAAAAAAACGAGTCAAACTCATGGCAATGTGTATTTTTATTGCTAAAGACAGATCGACATACGGGGAGAGAGTGGGGATGTGGGACGGACGACGACACATCATGATGACAAGTTAGTTGCATCATTATGTATTATACTGACGGAAGGTATAAACCTTTCAGAATAATTTATGGAAAATAAATCGCGAACAGTCCGCAGACTATACGCACTGTGCGTGCGTACATTTTTATTATTTCTACCTTCTCTTCGGTTGTGTGTATACATTTGTGAATAATCAATTCAAATTATGACAAGGAACAAAATTGACAACTGACAGTGTATCGCCACTGCCGACATCCCCACTCTCTCCCAGTTTGTCGGTGTGTCGTTAGCAATACAAATCCCCGTTGCCATGAGTTTGACAGTTTGACTCGTTTATTTTACCGTCGAACATAGGAATATAACACATGCTATGTTCGACGATAAAATTATCGCTCTGTATTTAAAATGATCATTTGGGATTGGTACTAATCTACTAATTCCACTAAAATCTGGCAAACAAATGAACAAAATCGGTCGGTAAAGAAGGGTACCAGGGCACATAACTTAAATGTCAAAACATACATTTTCGAATCACTGGCAAACAAAAAATACGTTCTTGTATTTCAACACTTATAACTTTTTCTCGTAGGATGCACAGTTTGTGAGATATTAATTCCTAAAATGTCAAATGTGTGTGTGACGCTGTGAACAAAATTCCAGGCGAACCGCGCAATGGATCACGAAGAAACTCGTACACGCCGACCTTTTAATCATCGAGTAAGAATTTACGTGATATTTATTTTAATTTCTATGTTTAAGTTATTGATAAAAGTGATAATGACTACGAAATTTGAAAACATCGTAATCTTATTTACATATTTGCTACTTCCAGTTTCACATTATTTTGATTTCGTTGGTCTGTTGTGAGTTGTGAGTGTTGATTGTAGATGCAAATGGTAGAGCGTGCGAGTTTTTTTTTTCACAATCGCGCACTTTAATCGTCCTACGCGATTTCAACCTATATCTATATCTATTTAAACACTAAACACATGTACCAATTAAATCAGATGAGAAAACATGTAAGTGCATATAAGTATATCTAAATAGCAGCATACAGGCATTGTGATTCGTTTCAGGATTTGAATTAGATAGTGAAGGACACATCTTTCATTTCATTTCGAATATTATTTAAACATATTGAACGTATAGTAAAAACATAAACAACACAAAGCTGCAATAACAACCACAAAGGCGGCGAGGGTCGGACTACGGCGTAGAAAACTTATTTGATTTGCTCACTGACTAGCCTAAAAGGCATGCGCCTCAATAATAACTGAATATTCTTACGGAGATATTATTAATTTTAAATTTATTTGTTAAATTAATTTATACGGCGGCAATATTTAATAGTATATTACGTAATAAGAGTGGAAACTTGCTTAGTTCGTACGAAGCGGAAAACTTGCATCTTTCCACTCGTATTATGTACTATACATTTTCTGCGACCGCACAATATAATAATTTTATAGACTCAAAGGAATAATAAAGTGAGGACAACCCATAGAACAAGTGAGCTCATCTGGTTGCATGCATCCACTCAGGTTGTTGCCAAGTTCCTGGTCGATTTACCTTTCCAGTTTCATTTCGGGACACTATACCTTCAATAATTGTGGGTAGCAAGGGTGCACACTGCACATTCTTTTCGTGAACGTGAAAAGAGTCTGGGAAGAGGAAGAGAGGGGGAAAGAGATGTCAGTGTGCAACACACACACAATTTTCCGTTGGATGTAACCAAACTACAACATGATATATAACATGTTCGATTGTAATTAAGTGAGGTTAAAATAGGTCTAATGTTGCTAACTTCGGCATGTACGATTGACTTTACCAGCCTCATTATGTAACACCTTGGAAGTACGTACTTAAGACCCGTTTTCAGCACCTGCTTTTGTATGTACGTATTTGTCTATTTTCCATATTTTCCTATTTTAAAAATTACACACATTTTTAACGATTTCACTAAAACAGGGCTTCTTAAACTTTTTTCATTCACGACCCCATTTATGATTGTGAATTTTTTGGCGACCCCATATAAATATTAAAGAAAGATATATAAATAATTTGTGATGATATATTGATTAGGTAACAATATACATACATATGAAAAAATATGCGTGCGTGTGTGTGTGTGTGAGCGTGATTCTGTCACAAATACACATCTAGATTTTATAAGTTCATATATTTAAATATTTTACATTAAAATTTCGCAACCCCATTTGGGGTCGCGACCCATAGTTTAAGAAGCCCTGCACTAAAATATTAAGTTCCAAAAACTGTAGGTCATAATCTACAAATTGTTGTTGTTGTTCCTGAATCCGAATCGTCGACAGCAATCTACAATTCAAAACAATCTACAAATCTGGCGCAAGTCTAAGCACCATTTTCTAAGTTAATGGCCTGCTGTACATACAAGTGTCATTATGTCGTCACGAAGTAATTTCTTGATGTCCGACGGTGTTGTGCCTTGCGACCTGACTTTTTACTTGGGCTAACACCAATGCATTGGATTTAGTTGGCAATGACATGGAGGTAAACGAAGTATCGTTCTTCCTCCTCCTTTCTCCTTTGCCTTCTGAAAAACCACCAATTGTCCTCCAACTTATGTCCAACTATAAGTTTGTTTTGGAATTTAGTTAAATATTCGTATGGTGGTGACTGGTGTGCTCCACATTAACCCATGTTTTGTCCAAATAGAAAATTTCCCGTCATTCGGATTCATTCCGAAATTGCTTAATTTTTGAAAAATACCGCCTTCGCCAACTAAGCGTCTCCTGGCAACATTTTCTTCATTAAGGGCACGTTTTTTGGTACCGTCTGCCTGCTTAGTGCTTCTGGAAGACGGAATGACTGTTTTTTTTTGTTGCTACGGAATACTCATTCCGGTTTATACTTTTTGCACCGTCTCGAGAGACCGTGTAAACGGAAGATTAAAGAGTAGGGGAATGTTTTCGCTGATTTACCATATATTATTTTGACATTATCGATGAAATTGTTGCAAATTATCAGCATTGTGATGTATTCATGTCGAATTGTAATTCGTTAGCGTTATTTATGGTTATTAATAGTTAATGTATACATTATTATAGCTTTTAGGGAAGGTGGCAGAACAACAGCCAACTTCCCCCACTCCACTCCGGTTCGTGCAGCTTTGCGTTTTTTTGCTCTTCCAATTCCAAAATCTTCCTTCTACTTCTTGGACGTAACCAGAAAAACGCGCCCTAAAAGTCTGTTATAACACCCTACGTTACGAAGTACGGAAGTTTAGGTGTTCGCTGCAAACTGGCAACATTGCGTAGTGGCACGCCCCTTTACGAGCGGGAAATTTAAAAATTACATTTATATAATTACAATTATAATTAAAATGCAAAGTGCAAAAATTCTCAAAATCGTATGAGTTTTCATAGATCATTTGATAACGAGATAACCAATTTGGCGGATGCCAAACGTCAGAAAATACAAACAGCACTTCCGGTTTACTCGGAAATGACATAACCTCTGTAATTTTTCACACTAACAAAGAGTTAGCCGTGAAGGGACACCCAACATTAATCACTTTGTAAAATATGGAAAATCTCGAACGGTACTTACAGACGTAAGACAGAGAAAGGAATACTCTCAGCCGTTTGATTTTATTTATTGTATCCATAGAGATATAATATTCCTCGTCTTAGAGGGAAGGTACGTATAGAAATATGATGCCCTGGCCCGCCATATTTGTTTGTCCATGACAAACTAATACCCCAAAGTACACGCATAACTAAGCGTTTTCCCCTAATAACCATCACATTTATGCAATATAAACAACTCGGCGTTATAATTGTTGCCTATTATTCAAAAGATTATGAGTGCCTAATGGCACGATTCACGATGATGAAAATTGCGCCAACGAGCTGTAGGCGAGTGGCGCAATTCATCATCATGAATAATGCCCATAATCGCGAATATAATACTATACTTTTTCTACACCTTCGACACCTATTACCTAAACAAAAAAATTGTGATGTTCTCAATGAAGCAACTGACAGCTGTAATAATATGGCGGGCGATACACATGCCATTGTCGGAATTTTTCGAGATCCTAGATCATATAGATAAGTTGGATCGGTCACTTCAAATTCGTTAAATATTTGTTCAACTTTTAATGATCTACGCTATCGAATATACGCCATCAATGTTATTAAATTAGCAGTGATTTATGAAAATCCATAACTCCCTGTAGTGAGTTATGAAAATGCATAACTCACGGTAGTGAGTTATATGTACCATTCATTATTCACTGAAAAATGCTAATAATGACCATATAACTAAATAGGTATAGAAAAAATGAGATTCTCCCACGAGATTGGAATGGAACTATTCTGTACGAGCAATTGAATTTCCATTCCAATCGGGTTGCAGACACATTTTCCGAAAACGATGTAGTATTTTCCATAGCAATACATAAATATCTTTAAATTCTTCTCTGGACTTTGCCAAAGATCAGGGGATGTACTTTCGAAATCATTATTATTCGTTGCACTGATCATAACCAGTAAGGAAAAGTTCATTTTCTGTTATAGAAATCGATATATGGAAGTTATACTATGGGTGCGTTTTTTTTGCCCCGTCGGAGAGCATTCCAGAAGACGGAAGAGCCGTTTTATGATGACGCGAGACCCTCCACCTCTCCGATTTCTCTCCAGTCTCCGTGATATTTGTCAATTTGTCACGCGTTCGGCCTATATTTTCGTTTTTTCTAACCTAGAATTGTTTTAGCCGTTGTATCATTACCGAGGGGTAAACAACTCTTGTAAATAGCGTACAAATGATTCACAAATGTGAATTCTTTAAAAGAATTCACAATATTTTAGAAAGAATTCATAAAGTGAATTCACAAAGTTCACAAACATTTCAACAAATTATATAACCTA
>JARJEB010001493.1:0-10072 GCA_030264535.1 Liometoxenus newtonarum
TTGTTATAGTAACACTTGCTTGTTTCACAACAAAATTTGTTTGTTGCGTGGCAGTTTCAAAACAAAATTTGTTTCTTGTGGCAACACTTGTTTGTTTCAAAACAAAATTTGTTTGTTGTTTGGCAACACTTGCTTGTTTCATAACAAAATTTGTTTGTTGTGGCAGTTTCAAAACAAAATTTGTTTATTTTCGTCTTTTTCCAGTGAAACCTGATAGTGTCGATGTCCTAGCACCGGTGTTATTGAATTATAAGGCTGCCCAAGAGACAGGGAGGATTTTATACGTGAATTTTACAACTGTAGCTGAATATTTTTGGTTGTTAAGAGCGGCTTGCGAGTGTTTGGCCACATTAGGACCGAAAGCGCTTTTGTATTTAGCGGCTGCTGTCTCGGACTTTTATGTTCCTTCCAATGAAATGGTAAGCTTAATTTCGTTTGTTTTCTTTGCTTCTAATATGTCTTTTCCATTTTTCATATATATATAAATAGCCTACTCATAAAATTCAATCAGGAGCTGTGCCAAATATTTCGTTACAATTAGTTCCTAAACTGTTGTCTCCCGTTGTAAATTTATGGGTGCCACATGCTTTCGTCGTTTCGTTCAAATTGGAAACCGATGAGAGTATTTTACTGTCGAAAGCAAGAGATTCGTTGAATAAATATAAGCATAAGGTGAGTAAAACTGTTTACAAATTCACATTTTTTTATTATTACTAGAAACTTAACCGTTAAAGCTGTTTTGCACACCCACATTTTATGCAACTGCACAATCATTTATACTGAACGTTTATATCCATAACTAAACACTGCAGTCCATCTCCTTCTTTCTCGTTCAATGTTCTATGCTTTTACTAGCAATTGTTGTTTGGGTTGCATACGTTGCATACGCATGACGTTTAATGACCTTGGCGTTGACATTAAACGTCATTTAATCATTGCGCAGGCGTAGTAGTCGTTTGAAATTGTTTAAGGTTATGTATTATTAATAAAGTTTTTAGACAAATACTGAAACACGATAAAAACAGTTAGAAACTTAACCGTTAAAGCTGTTTTGCACACCCACATTTTATGCAACTGCACAATCATTTATACTGAACGTTTATATCCATAACTCAACACTGCAGTCCATCTCCTTCTCTCTCGTTCAATGTTCTATGCTTTTACTGGCAATTGTTGTTTGGGTTGCATACGTTGTATACGCATGACGTTTAATGACCTTGACGTTGACATTAAACTTCATTTAATCATTGCGCAGGCGTAGTAGAGTCGTTTGAAATTGTTTAAGGTTATGTATTATTAATAAAGTTTTTAGACAAATACTGAAACACGATAAAAACAGTTATTCTTGTTTGTTTAGTTGGTTATTGGAAATATTTTACAAACAAGAAGACAAAAAGTCGTCTTTGTGATGCCGGACGATAGCTACGAAGTGACATTAACACGGGAACAAATGTTAGGAGGAATTGAAATTGAAGAACACATCGTATCAAATATTATTAACCATCATACGCAATACATGTCCGTGCACAAGTTCTAAGGCTAAGGGACAAAAAGCAAACAACATTGTTTCATTTGCTGGTTTAATGAAACATAACCTGCATCATGTCATGATATGAAGAAAATTGAAAAATACGCTAATAAGTTCGTTAATCATGGACCAATTTAATAGATAAACTAGGTAAGATAGAAAAAAATTAATAAATATTTAAAATAATTGACATTTCAACAAAAAGGCAAAGAAAACTTTTTTATTTTATTTTGATGGTTAATTGGAATTTTGAAAAATAGGAAAATGAAAAATATTTGCTGTGACTTTTCAAATTAAAATGTTGTTCTGTTGATCGTGATGAAAAAATATCTTTATCTTTAATATTTAATATTAATGTTATCTTAATATGGTTAAATGGGTATAATAGATAGGTTGCTAATTTACAAGTGCATATGTCAATTTGACATTTACGTATTTGACGTGTGATCAATAATAACTGATGCGCATGTGTAGTAGCGCACAAAAATCAAAAGTCAAATGTCAATTTGACATTTAGCTATTTGACATGTCATCAATAATAGCTGATGTGCATGAAAATCATATGTCAAATGTCAATTTGACATTTACGTATTTGACGTGTGATCAATAATAACTGATGCGCATGTGTAGTAGCGCACAAAAATCAAGTCAAATGTCAATTTGACATTTAGCTATTTGACGTGTGTTCAATAATAGCTGATGCGCATGTAAATCATGTGTAAAATGTCAATTTGACGTGTCATCAATAATAGCTTATGCGCATGCGTATTAGCGCACAAAAATCAAAAGTCCAATATTAAATTGACATTAAGCTATTTGACATCTATTGGACGTACGAAACTTCACCTAAATGTTACTATCGTGATGTTGTTGAACGCGACTGTGCATAAAAAGGTTCATTTTAGGTGTGGAGGTGTTTGTTGTAAACTAATAATTATGTATATGTACACGATATAAATGTATAAATGATAACAAATAATTAATTAACTGATAATGCGATTAAGATATACATATAGACAAGTATAAACAAACGCTCATAGAACATATAGAATGCAAACAAATAGAAACAATCTCAAGAATAAACATAAATTGACATAAATCTTGAAAATAGTAGTTTACCTAATAAGGTTGGATAGTATTTCAATTTCTCACGAGTAATGAGAAGAAGTCGAGTGTGAAATTGAATGTTTTCCAATCGCATTATGTACACTGCTTTTCCTACGGCCACGGAAAATTAAGAAAACGGTTATTAACTGATTTTGACACATCACTGCCACAGAAACCGTAATGAAATTTTATATTTCTCGACGTGTTGAGTTTAAAGGGTCTTATGCGAGTTATAATAATAAAACAACCCTTCTATAATGGAAAAAGTTGAAGACATCCGTTTTTTTGGACAACCACATCATATTTAAAATCTAAATCACTACCGTCAACCCGTCAAACGTAAGTCGAACCATTTCAAAATGTATGCAACCCAAACAACAATTGCCTGTAACAGCATAGAACATAGAACGAGAAGACCTAAAGTGTTGCGTTATGGATATAAACATTCAGTGTCTGTGTGCAAAATATTCAATTCAACATTATTTGGATGGTTGGTTATCATAGTTTTGACTTTTCAACACAACTTTTCACTTTTTCTATTTTTCCAGTGCAGTTTCTAACAAACTAACCTATTCCGAAAGTGTGTCATTTCTCATTTCATACTGGCCGTAGGAAAATAAATGTAAATTGCTTTAAATAATAGTTTGGAAAATGAAAAAGAATAGCTGATTTCAAACCAAACTGTTAAGTGGTTCAAAGCTGCTCTGTTCTGAATAGTTCACAATGAGTCGAAAGAAAGCTCCCATTGAACTAAAAACAAAAAATTCCCGAATGAAAAAAAAAGGCTGCTTCATTTTTCTATAAATGAAAAGACTGTTTTTACCACATTAACAAGTAACAACGTACTTGTAGAAGTTGTTCTTGTATGTTAAATTCTATTTAACATTTCTTTTGTAATGTCAATTTTAATTTTCGAGAAATCCTAGATTTTGATATCAATTTGATAGATGATTTTTTTTCCGTCAATGTAGAAATTTTAAAATTGACCAGGCAGGGTACATGTATGAATATACTACATATATTTTGATATTTTACAAACGAAAAAAGAAATAAATCGAAGAATTTTTAATAAAACGAACAATAAGAATGTAAGTCGCAAATGACCACTATTAATCCACATATCATCATTTTCGAGCTCTTTATATGAAAATTAGTTTTAAGTTTTAAAATTCGAAAATTAAAACAAAAACACTAAAATTAAATACAAAAAAATAAATTGTAACAAATCTAGTTTATTTGTTACAATTGGCGCCCCATGTTGGGCGCCAATTATAACAAAATACATATTAAATGATAAATTAGAGAAAAAGTTAGTTTCAAATTTATATGCAATTGCATTAAACTTGATACTAACTCTTTACAAATTCATAATAAAATGGTTTTCATGTTTTCTTTTTTTTTGGTGTAATTTATAGCATACAAACTTGAAAAGCATTAACTTTATTAAAATTTGAAAACTTTATATTATGACAAATTGTGTTAGAAAACAAAAGAAAACTTGCAATACAGCGCAATAGTTTAAAACCTAATAAACAAATAAATGAATTAGTAATATCTTACAAATACAATTGCAAATAAGACATAAATTAATAGCTTCAAAGTCACAAGGCGTATAGTCGCAGTAGGCATGAGTTTTTCAATTTTTTTTTATCAATTTTTTTTGCTGATTATATTAGAGATATTGGTTACTTTTGTAATTTTATACTCTATTCCTTGAACAGAAATAGCTAGGCCACTTTATAAAAAACGCGAGAAATATGAATACATCGGTAGAGTATTCTATCCTATATTGCATTTGCGCGCTCTATTAGCGAGTAGCCTAACTATTTCTCTTCGAAGACTACATCAACAAAGTATGTTTATTGTTTTTCTTTGTTTTTATTTGGTGAATATTGTTGTAAATGTCAAAATTTGTTGACATTTCGACATATTAAAAATTACAACAAAATGTTGAGCTAGTGTCACTCGTTCTGTCAAACATTACCGAAATAATTTTTATTTTTTATTTCATATTTAATTACCAAATAATGCAATAAAACTGGACACATATTACAGCTTCAAAATGCTACTAAGTGTTATGTAAACGTCAAAATATCAAACAAGAAAAATAAATACATTAATGTTGAATGTTGGGCATTTGTGATTTGTTTGTTTCCATAGCAACCAAACGATCGTTCAAAAACAAATTGAATGTTTATAATAGGTTTGTTTCATCAAAGCACCGAACTAGTTCGGAACGGTTCAGAACTAGTTGAGTGCTTTGATGAAACAAACCTATTAATTTGCTTGTTGCAGGTATTTATTAATTGTTAAAATTTAAAAATTACAAATGCAAACAATTTTCTTAAAATCAAAATACATACTAAAATATAAAAAAAACAGTTTCTTAAATATCACGTTTGTTAATATTAATTCGTATTATTTCAGATAATTGTAATTACGGTTATTTCACAACTTCATATTTCTAAATTTAAGCCTACAAATTATTATTATGACAATTATTTTACGGTGTCAATAATCTTGGCAACAGTGCAGTGATGTAATTTGCACCGGGTGTAAACGTTTACGCACCCAATGCACCGGGTGCAATAATGAATGCACCAATGACCTTGGGTGTATTCAGTGCAATTGTTGAATGACGTGTTATTCGCCATTAGGATTTGTCATATTCAAATAATTTTAAGGTTATGTCGGGGTGCAAACCTTGTTTATTTTTTGTACAAACCGGCTTGCCATCACTGCAACAATGCCAATCAAAATGTAAAAACATAAAAAAATAAAATAAAAAGAAAGTTTGCTTCGTCTAGTCACAGTGCAATAATTGTCATCATGTAAAGGTAAACAAATTGAAAATAAAATAACTCAAAACTCCAAATGTGGACATTTGACAACTAACAGAATGTTATTATGGCATTAATTAATATGACAGTGACAGATGTCAGACATGACTTGTGTTTTCTTCGCTCCGCCACAATTAAACAGACTGTGTTGGAACAAAACAAAAACAAAAAGTGCAACATGCTGGTGTGCTGCGTTCTTTTCATCCTCCGAACTGAGACAAACTCAGCAAAGCAAAATCGAATCAGTCAACTTGAACAATTGAATTGAAGTTTGAAATTAACAGAACTTCAGTACCATTCAGGTAACTCCCTTGATAATTCTTAAAGAACGCAGCAATCTTTCAAGGGAATTAATCATTAATTGCATGAAATTAGAGACGCAACAACTCGATATCCTTTTTGACACCTCTGGCATATCCGAAGCCATCAGTTTTCGTATCCAAAAACTAAATATTGTATCAACCTCAGATGAAAAATAGACTAGATATACTAATGTACTGCAAAGTTTGTCTCCAACATCTCACTTAGCCGCTGTCAATGGACGCTGCTTTCAGGGGGGGAAAAAAGCTGTAAAATTTGAAGAATCCTACAAGAGATTCGATTAGAATCTCGACACTCAGCGATGTGTATATGTTGGACACAAACATATCAAACAAATCACGGCTACGCAGCATCCAGTCTATTCTACATCTGAGATTATCTTAACCATAATCTTAACGAAACAATTACCTTGTTGTGTAAACAATATCGTCTTAAATTAAATTCTTGATGTAAGCATCGATTATCTTCGGTACATACTTATCGAATCCACGTACGTCCAATGAACTCTCATTGAAACACGTTGTTACCGGTTGATGTAAATTGTGTAAAACCAATCTAAACAAATGCCGAAAAATTAGTAGAATTTTCAATGATGGCAAGTAAGTTTGCACCGGTTGCAATCAAACATTTGCCTCGGGTGAAATAAAACTTTTGCACCGGGTGCAATAAAACTTTTGTACCAGGTGCAATAAAACTTTTGCACCGGGTGCAATAAAACTTCTGCACCGGATGCAATAACGTTTGCACCTGGTGCAAATGCCATCCATTGAGTCAATTTTTATATTGAAACAACTGTACATACTTGGTTGAAGACATATTCATGGCAGATTTATATTTAACATAAGCATCCAACGGATTCACAAGCGGCTGATCCTTAACGAGGAAGTTCCTGTGTTCCGGTGTGTGTAAAATATTGATGAACACATCGATCGGCTTCTTAATACTTTTCGCCCATTCAATCGGTGCTCCCATTTGTATTTCTCCATGTTCAGCTTCTTTCAGCTTTTTTATGGCTTGAGTAACTGAATTACCTTGACCAAAGCAAAAACAAATGTATCGTAAGTATTTTGCGGACACCCAATAGAATAAATCTCAGGACATTTTCTTCTGTTGTCGTATTTACCTTTGTCCACAGCAACATGCGTAATCTTAGGCCCATTGAAAACAGCAACAATAACATTCTTTTCGGTTTTCACATACGTAAGTATTTCGATGGCGGCAGCTTCGTAAGCAGTAAGAAATTTGCTGCCCAAACAAGACTTTTCCATGTTTTCCGAGACTTCCATCGTGATGAGGAAGCGGCGATTCGTCGGTACGAGATTCTGATACGAGAGCTGCAAACAATTATTAAGGGCACTTACGATTTGGGGGCATTTAATCGGTTCGACATGCGCGAAATTGGTTTTTGTGTATTCGGTTATCTTTTGCGCTTCTTTTGCTTTTTTTTCGTATTCTTCCAGGAACGCTATGAGTTTGGCGTCTTTCGGTCTACAAAACGAGAATCAAATGTGAAGTTCTAATTGATTTTTGTTTTACGGATTAACTGTCTACGTACTTGCCACCCTTTTCAAAATTGCGTAAAGCAAGGAATACTTCAATGGGATGAACACCGGAAGCTTTCACTTTGTTGCCGCTGGAAAGAATCTTGACAACTTTGTTCATCGAACTCGATTCGCTACGGATGTTGCCGACCTTCCACAATCGCAGCAATAAATCTAGTAAACTTCGAACGTCGATGTGCGGAAGTAAAGATTCGAGTACCTGTCAAAAAAAAAACATATGACAATATACGCCTGGCAACAGAACAAAAAAGTAAACAAATACACTTGACAACAGGGGAAAAAATATAAAAATAAACCTGGCAACAGAGGAAAATAGTAAACAAATACGCTTGGCAACAGAGGAAAAAGTAAAATACGCTTAGCAACCGAGCAAAAAGTAAAATACGCTTGGCAACAAAGCAAAAAAGTTTGTTCCAACAGCTACTTTAGAAATTTACCCAAATATTTTTCTTAAAATGTGCTGGAACTTGATCAAAAGCAAGCTGATGCTTCTCGATGTATTTCGTAACCAACTTATCATCTTTGCTGTTTTTAAACTCAATATTTTTCTTGATATACTCGATAATATCTTTCCCTTCTTTTTTTTCATTCGAAAATGCCTCGACTTCATCCAATCCTTTGACTGTGTAGAGCAAAGCGATTTGTTGCACTGAAAATTCTTTTAATTTAATTACCCAAAGATTTTTACTTGTCAAACTTACAATTGTTCTCCGCCCTTGTATGAGACAACTTTATAAGATCCTTATGTGTCCATGAATGATACCCACAACGTTTACATACGTCTTTGACGAGTTGCAATGGTTCCTTGTTCTTGTAATATCGACTGATCACCTTATTCAAGCCAGACGAGAAGGTCTTCTTAAATTTCGAAGTGTACTTAATGAAATTGAAGAAGTCTTCGTCGTCTTTACATATGTACAACGCCGTTGTGTACAGTTCTCTTCTGTACACATCGCTGATTGCTACTGGTGATGTTATTGCAGCGGCGAGTACAAAGAACAAACCTTCTCGTCTTGGTAAAAGGCTCTCACTGTTGATTGTTGATATGATTCGGCATACTTTCGCCGGGTCGATCGTTAACAATTCGTTTAGGCAAGAAATATTTTCACGTGTGAATCGGTTGTAGACTTCCGGATCGCCTGATAAATATGCGTTCGTTGAGTTGTTCATGTACAAGAAACGACGTAATTGTGCTTCGGGCGAGTCGGCTGGATTTGGAATCGTCATCTTTGATGAGTGTACTTACTGTTTGATGATTAGAAGTGAAATGGTAACTAATAATTGATGGAAATTTAGAGATTTAACTGAATGAGACTTGTACGTCCGAAAATCAGTATTGAAATGAACATGAAGCGGCCATGATGAGTGTTTTTGGCGGTTCGTAGAGCACGAAGACGAACCGGAAGTGAATCCGATGATTGTCGATTGAAATTTTGACATTTGAACTGTCATTTTTTTAGGGGTACGTTTTTTACATTTTCATTTATTTCGTTGCCAAATCTTTTATTTTTGTTGATAGAATATAACTAATTTATTTTATATTTGACAATCTTCTGGATTCTGAAATAAAATTATTAAACTTTGAATTTGTTTGTGTAGTAAAAGACGTGCTTTCGATTTGACGCTTAAGCGCATGTTCGATTTGACACAAGACTTTTTACTTCCCCACTTTCCGCATGCCAATGCGCCTCATAAAAAACATCTAATATATTTCTGAAAAGTCTTGCGTAGGGCTCGTAGAAATGTAGTTCGATTTATCTGTTTGAGCAAAGTGGACAGAACGATGCAGAGTGGAACTGTTCGGAACATTTTAGTGGCAAATTGAAAGCGCCTTTTATTTCAAAATTTATTGGCGCGAGTTCATCTTCCGTTCGGATCAACTCGTATAAATCTTCCGTTCGGATCAACTAGTGTAATTGTTTGTAAAATGGTGGGAAAGTTCAAAAATACGAATAATTTACAAATTCATGTCAATTTTTATTTGAATAAAAGATAATTTGACTATACGTCATAAAAATAAAAATTATTCACGTTGTTTTGTCATTTACCACAAATTCAGTTACTTTATCAGTAAACGAGTTAATTTATCAAATTTTTATGAAAATTTGCACTAGCAGCATTGTTCAATTCTATTCTTATCATGGGTTAGGCAGGGTGGACGAGTGGCACGGGGTCAACGGATCTCCACGAATCAGCTAAAAAAAAGACTAATTTTTTTTTTCATGATCACCTTACTTTCCTATACCTACATACCTTCGGTATGTGGCCGGAAAGTAAAAAACTGGGAGATAATACAAGACAACAAATGATTGCACACAAAATGCAAGGACGCAAGGCGGACGAAACTCAACGTCAAGAAGAACAAAGGAAATAGGCCAAGAAATAAAGACGGAGATGAAAAAAAACAAGAGCCTAGCTGCTATTCCTGTCAATATACCTATCGGAAACGGTGAAGCGGCAAGAATAAGGAGGGGTCTCACGGACTCGTCTTTTTCACAGGGGCATTTAAGTAGGTGTCGTCAAATGATACCCAGCTACAAAGCTCAAATTTGGAAAATTAACAATTTACGACGGCCAACGCTAAAAAACAGCGCCAGATATGTAAATAGGTATACTTCAATAGATTAAAATGTTCTTACTGCTCTAATCTATATGTAGGTATATTAGCGCATTTTTAGTTCGCGTGGCCTAATAACTAAATTAGGTATACGTAT
>JARJEB010001497.1:0-28273 GCA_030264535.1 Liometoxenus newtonarum
CATAGTTTAACAATCGTAGAATAACTCCTATGAATTTCATTTAGATTGGAGAAAAAAAAAATTTTTTTCAAAAAATATTTTCAACATTGTTGAAAAAATTTTTTTTTCTCCAATCTAAATGAAATTCATAGAAGTTATTCTACGATTGTTAAACTATGTTTGAGTGAAATATTAGCCGCCTAGCATAAATATTTTTCAAGTAACGGGTTGCTAAAATTGAAAAAAATTTGAAAGAAAAAAATTTTTTGTGAGATTTGGCGACTCATATCTCAGCGAAATTTTTTTGTATCAAATTGAATCTTTAGTATGTTATTGCAAATCTAATGCTGAATCTAAAAATTGCTCTTGCTATAATCTGAAAATTATATCTTAATTGTTATGAGCTGATAAGTGTGACCTTGGGTTGCACAGCGATTCTGACTTCTCAGCGAAGATCATTTCCATAAGAATTGCGTACGCTGATATTCGCAAATTCGCATTCAGACGTTACTAAGGTAGAAATTCGAATTGAAAAAAAAAGTAACGATGTAACTACTACTTTAAAAAACTGGTAGTAGTTAGCAACTACTACAAAATAGTAGTTACTCAGTTTTTACACACCTCTAATGCATAAGTATAAGGAACCCTATTCCTAGAGATTAAGCTAAATGATTCACAGTCCCTTCACATACCACATGTAAAGTATTATTTTACACGAAAGCCTTTAAAATGAGAATTACGAGACAGGGCTGCGCGTCAGTGACCTATAACTTGTCTTCAATCTGTACGAAAGCCCGACTTTTATGTGCCTCTATGTTCATTTGGAATCTCAGAATAGGCAATAAGCACAAACAACATGAAAGACATGCTTGTCGTGTATTACTTTTCAATTATTCATCATAATGAGACAATGAGTTTTCGTTTCGATTTGTCTCGAAACTAATGTTTGGAAATTCCCGGAATAAATTTGTTTCGATTTCCAAAAAATTATTAAGAAAAGCAAAACATCTGAAAAAGAATTTGTGTCATTTCGTTACACTCGGTTTTCTCTCCCATCTTTAACCATCATTCGGGTCTTTTCATTTCCATTTGTTATTTCAGTTACTCTCCATCAAACTATGTCCCTAAGATAGAAAAATACATTCAGCAAAAGTAGGTAGCCATGAATTTGTCAAGCTCTAAATATTCGTGACAGAAATACAAATGACAGATCGATACAAGTGTGTTTACTTGGAACTCGTTCTAATTGTATGGGCTAGACCGGCTAGACGCTAGACAATTGTCCCATCTTTTGCAAAATGTCGAACAGCAAAAGCTCGAAAATTTCTGTGTAAAATGTAGAAGCAATAATATTTATTGAAGGTAATGAGACGTTGTAAAAGCAAACTCTCATATACCAAAATTTGGTCAGCTGAATGTTACATATTTCAATTTTCAACAACTATAGAACCGAAAGTAAGCTATAAAATGACCGAATATTTTTGAGTATATTTAGTTGCAAACTCAATAAATTAGAAAGCTGGAAAAATATAGCAATTTTTATTATCCCACAAAACAACCAAGCAACAATAACCAGAAGGGTGTAAATTGCAAATGTGTAAATGTAGGTACAATAAATTTTATTTGGGTTTGGCTAGGAGTCGACTTCTTGGATTATGATTGTAAAATCTTACCACTGACTTCAAAAAGTATATACTAAATGTGCGAGAACGAAATTTTCAATTTAAGTTTTACAAAAACGAAAGAAATTCAGTCAGATTAGAAATATTTGAAGAATTGCTGGATAAAACTTGCAAGAAGTTGAGGAATTGCCTGAAGACATGAAAGAGTTTTTAGACACAGCGAAAAATGGTGTTGTTCCATTTAGTTTGGGTTCTAATGTGCAATGTCTGACTTCACCAAATTCAAATCCAAGTTGTTGTGTAAATACGATGGGCACGTAACTGATTTGCTAAATAATATTATTGCCGGCATATCCTATAACGTAAAATTCATAGTCGTTTGGACAGCATCGCCGCAGGTACAAAATTTTTCGGATTTCTTTCTAATGATTTTTATTCCGATTTTCGATGATCAACGAAAACATGTTTTGGTCACTGTAACTGTGACGAACGGTTACGGCGTACTTTTAGACTTTAGAGCATGACAAAATCAAGGAACGGACCCACAGCGAAGCATTAAACGAAATTACCACGAATTTTACTTAGAATATCACCAGCAATGTGAAATTACGATTGGATCTTTACCAAAATCTGGAAATGAATCCAATACAGACTATTGGATCGAGCATGTGATTCGACACAAAGGAGCGAAGCATTTAAAATATAAAGCGACGTAAATTCCTTGGTGTCCCTACTTTTTGTTGGACATTTTTGAATTTATTTTGAATTTGATTTGTCATGTTTGTTATTCTCTCTGTAATATTTTGTATCCAAGAGAACTTTAAATTTTTTATAAATTATCCTTCTGTTTCAAGATTTGGTGAAACGAAGTTTGACCAGAATTTGTTGATTTGACATTTTGTATCGCATAATTTCAACTTTCACATCAAAATTCCTGCCACAAAATTTAGTACTCTGTCGCAATGTTGTGCAGTGAGATGCGTACCAAACGAACTCATTCAATTCCCTATTGAATTCATGTTTCTTTTATTTTCGTTTCCTCGTTTCCAGCATGCTCCGTGCGTTTCTTTTGTGAATACCAGAACCAGACAACTAGTTCGCTAAAACTAGTCTAGCATCAATGAAAATGAACTCGTATGCTTGCGCGCATAGAAATTATCATGAATTAGTAACGAGACACATGTATTAACTATATCGAACTAAAAGAAACGATGAATACCACCTATATGCACTGCAGCAATGGACAGACTGGATTTGTTCGCCTCTTCAATTACATTGCCAACACATGAACGCAAAACTCGCAAATGATCTTCGAGAAACATAATAATCTCAATTCGAATTGCACTTTTCAGTTTCAACTTCAGACGATGATACAAGTTCGCTGCTTGCATGTAACTTTGATAGGTGCCTGTCATACGCACACGCATAGAAATCAATACACATCATGAAGAGAGAGCAATACTCTTCTAAGTAAAGCTAAAGAGTAAAGTGTACTTCAAGTCAATTTTTACTGGAGTATAAAGATAAAGACAGAGAGACTACTTCAAGCACCTGACTTAACACTTACATTTAAACATTTATATACTCAGAAATTGCTTTAGTAAATGTAGTTATAGTATTTTTTTTTCTTTCAACGCTATTCTTTCTGAAACAATCGATTCGAATTCTCCTAGAAATAAATGCTAGATAAATTGGATTTTTCTGTCGTTCCTCGTTCATTCACTCTTTTTATGGTTTTTACTTTTTTCTACACGCAATAGTTAAAGGACACAATGACTAGTCGTCACATTTTTTTCACATTTCCACAATAATTGAAACACACCTTCAATAATCAATAGACACACTTCCATTATATAGGCAAAGGAGAATTTCATTTAAAGTTCACTGAATTATTAAATTAAAAGATTTTTTTTCATTTACATTCTTGTACTATTTTCTTCACTTACCTAACCATATAAAATCACCAAAAACGTTAGTATAATTAATGAATTAATGTAATGAATCTATATGTCGGGTTTGTATTAAAGCTAGAGGAAACGACAGTCCGAAAAAAGTCATTAATTAGCAAAGCACGCGATTCCACTCTGAAGCGATTTTCCATAGTGGAATTTTCCTTTCTTATTTTCGAATGCATATCATTGAAGTCGTGTTTGCTTTATTTTATTTTATATAATGCATATAAAGAGTTATTCTAATTTTATGTGCTTAATTCTGTAATGTCTTTTTGTCTTTAGTTTGTTGTTCATTTCCTCTATTCTCGTTTCGAAACTAGTTTACTTTATTTGTTCATTTTCGTGATATGAAAACGTACAATTTATATTTGCATTTATATGAATACTTAAAACATATTGAAAACCTTGATATTTCATATTTATACGTTATATTTATGCTACATAGCAGCAATTATAATTTAACGAGGAAAATATCGCTCATTACAGGTTTTTAACGAAGTTGTTCGAATCACATTTATCTGCATGTATGCACCTTCTTTTTGCTCTTTATTTATTTACTTTTGAGTTTGATTGAGTTGATTATATTGACAAGGCAACTAAGTCAATGTCATTCGAAAAATAGGTAAATAAGTGTATATTTATAAATTTCAAACTTATTTATTCGTTCGCAGCGAACGACCATTTCTATAATTCGGTTGTTTTACTTTGATCAGTCGTTGTTAAGTCAGTTTGAAATTAATTTATGTAAAACCGCATTAAAGATTATTTCGTTGGAAACATTAAATAATGTGACAACATTTATTATACGTAATATTATCTACAGACATTGCAGATTAAATTTTAATACATTAATAAAATGGACGAATATTTTTGACAAGATAAAATGACATAAACCAATATACTACGAAAACTACATGGACCATTGAAACATGTTGGCATTTATATATTTATTTATAGGATTGACTTTCTAAAAAAATATTTACAACTTAATAAGAATGGCATTAGCATTAATTCTTGGTTTAAAAAATGCATGATGATATATTAAGGGGCTTAAAACGGTAGTTTGAAATTTTCGTTTTTACAATTTACAACTCAATTTGTTCTTGACTTTAGGTAAATATAAATATAGAGAATAAATAGAAAAGTACGTTCTACATTTCCGAGTACCTGGTCAGTTAATATGTCATAAAGTATCTACTACAATAAAGTATTTGAACAAAACGAAATCTCTATTCTACCGGTTGTTTGCTTTTTGCATTCTAGGTCCTCCCCTTTCTACGACAGAGGCGCCTTCAGGCTCACTATCCATGGATTTTTTGCCGAAGATAAGTACTTGGGTGGGAGTTTAAGAGTCCGACAATGGCTACTGGCGGAAGCCAGTAGTTATCCTATGCAGGATTCTCCCACGTACCGCAAAAAAAACGAAATCTGTATTATTTCCTGTTTTCCAATGTATTCACATTTTCAACAAATATTGATTGGACAACAAGCACATACAGGACGCCTATATGAAAATTTTATTTGTAATATGAAACGTGATTTAATAATATTTATCACATCGATTGAGTGAACTTTGAACTATTGCATGAGGTTCATTTTATTAAGATTATTCTTGCTTTTACATTTTTGGTACGAATCTGCCAGAGAAATGCATGATTGGAATTTTTATAAGTTTGTTAGAAGTTGCGACGTGATTCCTATATTTCACATTTTTTCCTTTCTTGACTTTTCTGTGCGTATGTTGTTATAAGTATGATCGAGGACGATCCATAGAAGAAATATATAAAAATCCGACAGATTTATCAAAAATGTAGATACTACTGCCGCCTGCCTATAAACGCAGCTACTTACCGACTATGGCTTACCGATTGCCTTGACCCCGGCATATCGATAATTCAAAATTAGGCAATAAACATAAACGTCAATGAGCATATACATACACAATACAAGTTTTTTTTTTTTTTTCAAAACATTTTTCAGTATAAATATAAAGTTGCTCATAATGCGTATATGGACAATAGGAAATGGTCAACTAAATTTATCACTGTTTAGTACAAATAACTTACGAAAATTATTACATAGATACTTGAAATATTAATATAAATAAATTATTACGTATTAAGTTTCACGGGGCATGGGCAGATATAAATGAAGAAGGAAAATTTTAAAATAAGAAAAGAAGAGAAAGCTCGTTTCGCGCTTTGACGTTCTGCTTACCAATTCCAATTTTATTGGCATCAAGAAAAACAGCCAAATATCGAAAAATGGGATATGAAAAAGCGTCTTTTCCTCCTTTTTATTTTTCGACGTATTTCCTATAAATATTTGCCTCGGGTTTGCATATGTGCGCACATACTTCATACTTCAAAAAGATATCGAAACCTTGCCTTGGAGGGCTTGGAACACCGAACTATATGAGGCAGTTTCAAACATCCAAACGATTCCCATTTCTAATATGTGCTCATTTCTTTTTCTTTTTGTTCTATTTCGACGCCGCACTTTTATGTGTACATTCGGCATCTGGGTTTTCTCTTTTACCCATTCAGTAGTCTTCTTCCTCTTCGGATGATATACTATTATGGCTATTATAAAAGATTCCAAACTTCAAAGCAAGAAAATTTGAAGAAAATCCTTTGGAAAGTTTGACTTTATTACCCATCAGTACACCCAATACTTAAATCTAATAGTTTGACTTGAACTGCGCCGTATCCATCCATTGGAACGCAATTAAAAATATTTTTTGTTCACCACTCCCAAATTGACAGTTTTGTTTTTTACTAATTCAAGTGCGCTCGTTCATCGTATCACAGAAAAAAAAACTAGAGACGAAAAGAAACTTTTTATTATACATGATTAGCTACAAGAATGTTGTCTATTAGTCTTCTGTGGACCGGTTAGTCTTCTGAAGAACAACTAGTAGTTAGGAAAGAGGATGAACATTCAAGAGTATAACGAGAGAATTTGTCGTTGTTTGTTACAAGTATATGCATCAGCAATTACTTATTGATTCGGTTGAGTGTTTGTATTTCTAATCAATAAAAGTCATTATTAAACGAATAATGAACTCGAATGTAGTGTTACGAAAGCGAAGCATTTGAAGAAGACTGACACAAACAACTTCGACGTGTGCGATTTTAATAACTAAAATTGATATGTATATATAGCTCGATGTGTTGAGGTAGTAATTTTGATGAATAATAATGACGTGTATAATGTTGAGCCGATGGGAAAACGGGAAAAAAAGTCAGTATTAAGTGACATATTTTTGTACTTAAATATACGCATCGATCACTTCATAATTTATGCAACAACTTTCTTCCGAAAATGTAACGAAAATTAATGAAGTCTTGCTTCCAAAAATGTATAACATTGTGATGCAATCGACTGACCAAATAATATCATTCACAATTCGTTGTGTAAATAAGTTTCGTACCTATATACAAGAGCAACATACAGACTGTGACTTGGTACTTGGGCATGCAATGAAATTGAATCCTCAAGAGGTTAGCTCTCTCACTGCTGTCGAAAGTTAATTACAGCAATTTCGTATTATACGCGGACGGACGTGTTGCATGTATAAATACAAATTCCAAGCCGGCTATGAAGAGGACTGCATTCATTTCGAAGAGGTAAAAAGTTAATTTAGAAGCGTGCCTCTTTCAGTAGACTTCCTGTACGTACATCTAAGGTCAGTATATTCAAGTAGAGAATGGTACAATGCCGCTGAGTGAGATCCATATGCAAATCTTTTTATTAACTCTTGTACTTATGCGTGTGCATTGCTTTTTGATATTTTGTTCCATCATGTTCGGCTGTCTTGTTCTTGTTTTCTTTACCATTTTATGAGTGAACTGGATGGAATACATAGTTCCTTGCTCGTCCTCGTAGTGCACATGTATTAATATCCGTACCTTTAACTATATACTTGACGCAGTAAATCATACTTTATAAAAGTGCAGCACCGATCTAATGACCATCCTACGCTTCCAACTTATGCTACCTCACTTCCTCTAACTCATCTGACCGAAATATCGCTTCGAGAAAGACAAACCAAAGTGGAAACATTGCGTTGACTTTTAAACGTTTCGAAGACCTGAGCGAACTGAAGGAGATGAAAGAACTAGTTGTATCAGCAATAACAACCAACCAAAAGTAGCAGCATCAACAATAACTATAGCAGGAATGAAGATTTTCTTCAAACCCATACCTATACAGAAAATAACACGCTCCAGCCAGTCACAATTCGAAAAGGCGACGCGACCAAAGACCATGATAGTCCACGAGCCCAAGAAAACGAAGACATTCAATCGTACACTTGCTGAACTAGTTCTAACTATCGCCAATGCAACATCACCTACCTATCTTCATGTTGAATGAAGAGAGAGAGAGAGCAATGAGAGGAGGTCATTTAACCGAAGCGACTACCGCTTACTCTATAGTCAAGCACTGAACTTGATTGCTAATAATTATTTATTATTAACATTTGATATACGTATAGGTACGCGTCGCATCTTGGAGTGTGTATTAAGACTTCTCGAGTCTATAGTTATTATTCAAGCATTTCTTCTTACACAGTTCTGAGCGTTTTGATTCGTTTCGTTTTGTTTGTGTTTGAATTATTCCACTTCTAAGATGGTTTTTTGTTCACGTGCTGCATTTGTATTACTTGCTGTTGCGTATCACATTTATTACGACTTTCAACTTGAAACGCTTGCTTGCAACAATGTCTTCTTTGATATTTGGGACGCATAATAATAAAGCGAAACCGAAACGGGAGAATAACGTCAACGGAAAACCGGTAGCAACCCTTCTGTATGCCTCTTGCATTTAAAACAATAAAAACACTGACATAAAATAAAAGGGTTTTTATGTGATGGACACTCAAAAATATATAAATAAATGCAAAGGCACAATAAGAATACTTAAAAAAGGTTCATGCATTATTTATTTATTCAAAATGTGTTTTTATTAAACTTTTGAGGAAATTGAAGAAACGTCTTAGGTATTGTAATAAATATTTTCAAAATGCAATAAAGTAAAATAAACTATTACGATAATTAGTGTGCGTAAAGTATAGTTGTAAGGAAACATAGGCGCCGACTATAAAGGGGCAATGGGGTTCGAAAGCCCCTAGCATAATAATCACTTCAGTTTGCGCAGTCAGTGAAATCCAAAGTAGTATCTCAATTTTACTATCCAAGGCCTCATGACATTTTCGTTCACCCGTGGCCTGCTTTTCGACTTTAGCACTTACAGATAGAAACAAACGAAAACCTCCATTAATCATTAAATTGTTGTTACATCGTTAGTATTTTCAAACAAAATAAATGTACTTGTACGATAAATAAATAGTAACGTACTTAATATTTTGATTGTACTGTATGTTCATTTCTCGATTTGTTTTTGTACTTGTGGCACATGTTTTTGTTTTTGTGGTATACTTTGCGCCGGAACATTTTGTATAAAATTACAAGTGAGCGTTTGCGACCAGAAAAACATTTCCATCGTATGTGCTCTCCTGAAGTAGTTATATAGCTTTAGTTGTATTTCACTAAGTATGAAGTGGAGTACGAAACGAGCATATGAGTGTACCCACTCCGCATAATATGGCATATATTGTGGTATGAAACGAAATGGAATGGTTTTCATTCGGTTCGGCGTGTTCCGCGCGCCGGTTCTCGTTGCATGTCAGCGGAAAAAGTTTTATCGTTAAGGCAGATGTTGTCGGCGGTAAATTGGTTAGTCACCCATTTTGAATAATAATATTTTGCGCTACTTTTCTACTTATGCGCACTCATACAGTATGTCCACTCACAAAATACACAACGGAAATAAATTGAGTCACACTAAAATTATATTCTTCCATGGACACATGGTATCAACTATGAAACAGTGCGATTTCGAAAAATAAAGCTATAAATTATTCTAACAACACAACTAAAAATGAATCACCTTCGTTTATCGAAGAAAGTTCATTGCATTTGCATTTGGAATATGAAAAGTCAATTACCATTATCAAACGAAGATTTCTGAACACCGCACAGCACACATGAACCTGACTATATTATATTATAATTATGATCGTATGATCCTTGTTTATTTGTGTTTCGTTGTATTTGATTACAATCGATATCCTGCCTTGCAAAAGACTAAAAGAAAAGAAGACAATGAGCGTTTCAAACTCAACAACGGACCGATTATTAATGCAATACACGAGCACGCATGTGTATATATGAATTCTTCTCTTTGCATAATTATTTGGGATTGCCACTTGAATTAAATATTGGTACGAAAGAATATAATCATAATGAACTTCCTAAAATGCTTAAATATCAAAGAGCCTCATTGTTTTATTTACGATTATGGCCATTTAAGAGTAGCATAAAAAATATCAACACTGCAGGGTAAAAGTATATTCTTTTCGAATTTTTATTATTTATATTATTATTAAAGTGTCTATTAAACCACAACTAACAACCTATCAACATTTATTCTTTACTCTTTTGAATACTTATATTTTATATACATGGATATACTAACATTAAATAATAGTAATGATAATAATAAGAATAAATATGCGCTGCATGTAACTGAAGTTGCACTCTATGCACAGGCACACTTACAAGTAAGTAGATATAACATATAACGAAAAACACAATGCATTTTATTTAAATAGAGTAAGTATATATATGTACTTTGGAAATAGAGTCTGCATCGCATCACTTCGTCGTATCGTAATCGGGATATTAAAGATACGATCAGTTCTCGACACAATAAAAACTCGTTTCATAGTTTTTATTTTTCATTCGTTTTAGTCTTATTATTATTCTTATAATTCGTTTTTGTTATTATTATAACTTTTATTATTATTATTATCATCATCATGACGATTATGAAGATGATGGCGTTTGTGATACTCGTTCTGTGTGTATTAATATGGCGATGCCGATCGATTTCGAATGCGATTCGATCAACTTGATGATACTTCTGACTATATTATTGGTATACACCATACAGGGCAATAATTACTATTCACTTTCAGCAATTCCCCCAATTTATTAACCCTTTCCTTGCACAGGGAAAAATTTAAAGGTTTCCTCATGACTCAATTGATGAAAAGAGGAAATTCTGTAAATGAATTTGAGAAATACGGAATAGTGTTTGATTGGATTGGTACAACCTGTATATCTAATATGTATATGGACACTTTTTGCCCTATTTTGCACGACTTGTCACGAAACAATCTCGAGTTATAATTGTGCGACGAGGTCCATGCACGGTCACACGACTTTTTTATTTATTATCATCGTCATTTCGCTTTAATTTTATTTTTATTGTTTCTATTTTATTTTGATTTCGTTCGCATTGATACTTTGTAACTAGTAGAACGGCTTCTTCTACACAATCTTTTTTCTTCTTCTTCTTTTTTAACATCGCTTCTCGTAGATATTCGAATCTTCGATTGCCGGATTGCGTATTGAGAATAAGCAAAAAGGACGTGCGCCGCAATATGAAACACTCAAGTCATACGTTTTGTCGTTTTCTCTTGCATTGCGTCGCGATGAAGGTAAAAAAAGAAAGTTTTCAATACTTTTTGATATATCATAACGTTTTATTGCCCATTGTTCGGCGTCAAACACAAAACGCATATAATCAATACATATATAGAAAGAAAATTTATGAACACACACACACACGTGACGTTCGATTTTTTACGAAAATAATTCATCTTCAACGCTTTTTACGGGAGCTGTTAGCTTGTGGTACCCGCCAATGTATACCCTAACCGAGTCCTGAACGAAATTTTGAATTCTTTGTCCACATGATCAAGAAAATTAAATATCATGGTGTGCGTTCTGTGTTTCTAAGAATCAGATTTAGTTCGTTTCAAGAGCATAAGTATACAACAACATATATTTTAATAGTCATAAATTCATCGAATAAAAATGTATTTAAGCCAGTTTAAGCGGGCAATTTGTCACAACGCTCCTTTGATGGGCTTAGATCGTATCTTCGTATCAGTTGGATTTTATATAAAGAGGTCAAGTCCGTGCGCAAGAACGACGACTTGTTTTTGATGATGGGCTTTGGTCGTTGTGCTTATTAAAAATTGATGGTCTGATGCCACATCAGTTCAGAGAGATCTGACTGACGCTGTTTTGGCTTCTCGTCCAGTCATTCCATGTCCTCTTTATTCGATTCTTCTGATACTGACGTTTAAATATGCGTTCGAGTTGCATATTTAAATTTTCGTTTTGTTTGATTTTTATTGTGCATTTGCTGTTGCCTTGATCTTATTGAATGCATTTACACGAGCATCCATTGCATTGTCTATTGAATATTGTACACACGGTTGATCTTGTTGTGGCGCGAATGTGTATATAAGTCACGAGGGGGTTTATTAGTTGAAAACAAAGGCGGTATGAATCTTGGGACCCGAACGCGATGTCCATTGTCCTGAGGATTACATGCGCTAAGTGGTCGTACACAAAGGCGAGACGCGTCATCGTCCTTAATGATGTTGATCCTAGTCAGATAGGGGATGACTTCGGCACGATCTACATAGTCATGCAAATGTCGCGACTCTTTTTTTAACGCTACCATCTCTTTTCATACAAATACGAGAAACATATTTAAGAAGCCGAATGAAATATAACTTTCGAAAATCATACCAAATAATTCAGATTCATTGCATGTCTTTTTCAAGTGATGATCAAAGTTCATATATGACATGACAGGATTGACTATAGCTGACCGTGTACAAGAATTCATCTATTGCTAAAAGTTTTAGATTGGATTGTAGGTCTAGTTGACTGCAAAGTCTATGATGCATAGCATTGCTGTTTCGTAGTGGTTTAACATTACAACTTAAACATGAATTACGATTGCGTTGCATCTAGTTGTATAGGGTCTGGCTGGCGTGCATCACCTCGGGAATGTATTCATTTATTATTGTTATAGCCTATTAGAGAGTTGTAATTAAAAAAATGCATCCACCGGCAACTTATTATATTGCCAGTTTCTATAAACACATTATTTATTAGACTTTAGGAATGCCATTTTGAAGTCGGTTCAAGGCTATGTGCATTTTATATAACTATAGCTAACTGTTGACTGTAACGAAACCGAAAGTAATTTAGAATTGCGCGAGAAGTGTGACCGATGAGCTCGATGACGATTGCAACAATACGTGCAAATTGTGTGCGAACAATCCGCTTGTAGTGTAACTTGCTTGAGTCTTTCTCTCGTCTCTTGTAATTTGCCTTCGATCCGTTTGGCAACGTAATTCCATCTGATTCTATACGGTACGTGGAGCTCTCAGCTACTACTAGATACCCTCAAGTCAAGTGTTTTCGTGGGACAAGATACTCGACAAAACGAACAGTGAACTGAACTCGGTACTCACCTATAATGTAATCGTCTCTTCTTTGCCTGCTCTGCTTCTCTCGCTGCTTATATTTTCCATCCATTTGTGTCTCCAAGTTCTATATAGTGCAGTAGAGTCGTGGTTGTTGAGGACTTGCTGAAGAAGTGGTTATGACAATTGGGGGAAAGCACACACACACACACACACAAAAGTCTCAAACCACAGCCGTTATTTTTTCACATCGCATATTTATTTTTCAAATTTGCAAGTTCAATAGTATCGTCTTTCTTCCATCAACTCGTAAAAAATATACACAAATCATACAAAAATCAGAATAAAATGATAGTAAACAAATAATAAATATATCTATATACAAAAATGTACAAAAATAATACAAATTAATTAGTTCTCATTCTTATAGTACACTTCTCATGATTAGTTTTAGTATTGTTTGTTCATTCATAAGTTATTGAAATTGTTCATTGGGAAATTTTAAGTCTTTGTTTATTATATACGTCTAATCAGTCAGTAGGTTATCACACGAGGTAGGCTTGAGCGCCACCTCCAGATTGCAACATAACGTGGGGATGCGGATGCCTCCATGGAGGCCCCCGCCTACCGGACCCACCACGTTCCAACGTGCTGTAATCCGAATCGATGCTGGAATAGATGTGGTCGGAGACTGGCCTCGGCTCTTGCGCCCGTCTTGCTGGCCTCGGCGAAGGAGTTGCAGTCGTTGCTGATGAATAATTCGCGTCGTCGCCGTCGTGACTGAGTCCAGCAGTATAAGCAGGTGGCGGGAACATCTGCATGCCGGGGCTTGGTGGCGCTGGCGTTTTTATCTTCTCCGGATAAGTGTGGTTGTGCGTACCGTTGGCAACGACACGCGATTCTATCGTGTAATTGTTGATGTTTCTGCGATAATTGGCGTTAATCTTCCCTCTGGGCTCTACCGATGGCATCGCGTACTTGAGCTTCTCCCAGAATCGACGTTCGCCCCAGCGGATGCGATGTCCCGTCTTTAGATACGGACGCAGTTCAGGGTCGAGTTCGGCTTCAGGCAGCGGACCATCTTCGATGATAATTAATTTAAATACTCTGCCTTTGAGTGCTTCGTGCAGAGCTTGTCGTAACTCGAACCTCGACCATTCGGTTTGCAGGAAGTTGCGTGTTAAGACGATTATAACTCTACGACTCGATTCAGCGGCTTCTAATACTGCTGGCGCTGCATGCTGGAGATACGCGGCGTGGGGTAAATCCCTATAATGCAAACATAGCTGGAAGCCGGACTCGAGTTCGGAAGCTAGGGATTGTATCACCCATTCCTCATCTTTGGGACTGTAGCACACGAAACTGTCGTACAACTTATCTCTGTCTTCGAACTGCTTTGCGGCGGCGGCGCGAAAACTGCACAATCTCACACCGTACCGAGAATACAACCATACGCGCACAGGATCACGGAACACGAAGAACAGCACAAGTATTAAGAGCAACAACAAAATTATGCACAATGTGATTACAGCCGTTGGTAGATAGTTTAACTCGAACATACTGTCCAGAACACTACTCCCCGCATAATAATCACTGCACGCCGTACTATTAAAGTTTAATTCACGTCTTTGTGGAGGTTTCGACTCCGTATTATAGCACATAATGTCAGCACTATCAATCACCTTCGGCGCATTGTCGGCGACCCAGGATGTCAGCTCTTGCAGGAACTTGCAGCGGCAGGACCATTGATTATTACCCAATGTAACTTCAGTTAGACGCGTATTCATCGACAGCTGCCAGATGGGGTAAACAACTAACTTGTTTCCGTCCAAGCGCAATATTTCCAAGGATTTCAATGGAGTTAACGTCATATTTCCGATGTATGCTATGAGATTATTTTGAAGATAGAGTTCTTTCAGGTGTGCCAAATGTTCAAACTCGTACCCTTTCAATTCGAAAATACGGTTGTCTTCCAAATGCAATGTTTCGAGTGCATTTAGTCCATTGAAAGTTCGATTCTGTATAGTTTCAACGCCGCTCCCATTAACAAACAAAACTCGCATATTTTTGCGACCGATGAAGACGTGGTTTTGCAACTCTTTGAATTCATTGCCGTCTAGATAAACTTCGGTGGCGTCCATAGGAATACGATGTGGAATTTCGATCGCGTTCTGACCGGAACAATCGACGACGTTGGTGTTCCACGTCTGATCGTGGTAGCATGAGCAGTTGTTCGGACATGTCATTTCACAATCGCATGCATCGAAGTCGCAGCAGTGACACAATGCAAAACAGTGCGTTTCGTACGTGCACAAGAAATCGCCTGGTTTAGCACGAACCAGTGGCATGTGTGTCATGCCACGTGAATGTGTCATCCTGCACATAACGTTGTCGAGATCCATTACGCGCGGATACTGTCTTGTAGCGGTCATGTTGTTAATGCGTTGCAGCCACTCCATGGAACAGTCACAATGAAAGGGGTTGCCACCCAAATAGATTTCGGGCAGCGACCGGTTTAGCGGCACCGGAGGCATACGCAACGCGTTTAATTCAAGATTCACCAACTCGTTCGAATACATATCTACTCTCGTCAGACTAGTTTTATCTAGGAACGTGTTCGGATGCACTCTCTTTATAAAGTTATTATTAATGAATAAGAGTTCAATACTGTTTGGTATGCTCATCGGAGAGATTTCATTAATTCTATTATGACTAGCGTCCAGGGTCTTTACACGAATCGCGTCTTGCATCTTATAATAGTTATTCAGATGCTCGATGAAGTTACCGTGAATGTCCAACCACTTTAGATTACTCGGTATGAAGGCGTAATCGAACCACACTAGATGATTCCCGGATAAGTTCAGCCACAAGAGGCTGGCGAGGGTCACGAAAATGCCGTTAATGTCAGTCAGGTAATTCTCGTCTAAGCGAATAGCCTCGATTTGCATATTACGCTCGAACGTTCCGAGCTCGATGTTTTGAATTTTATTTTTCGCCAAATTAAGCACTTGCAAACTGGGTAGATCCCAAAACATGCCTTTAGTCAGATTACCTATTTTATTATCGATCAGTCTTAGTCCGGTTAATTGATTTAAATTCTTGAACGTGCCGTTCTTGAAGCCACTGATTTGATTCTCGCCCAAGTCGAGCGTTTTTAAGAATGTTAATTCCTGCACGGATTCAGGAACTTCTTCCAGTACATTTGAGCTTAAATCCAATTCTTTCAACGCCGAACAATTATGGAACGCGCCGGAATCAATGTTCACAATTAAATTATTGTTTAAAGTTAATTTGCTGAGCACAAACAGTCCGTTGAATAGTAATGGACCCACAGTATTTAATCGATTCTCGGCCAGATTTAAAGTGTGTAAGTTGTATAACGGTAGAAATGCATTGTCCTCAATAAAACCGATCGAGTTATTTCTCAAGTCGAGGATCTGCAGGAAAAATAGATCTTTGAAAGTACGACCATCGATGCGTGTAAGTGCGTTGTGAGATAAGTTGAGTACGATGAGGCGAATTAATCCGGTAAAGGTGCCCGCATCGATGTGGCTACTCGTCAATTCGTTTCCAGACAAATCCAAAACTAACAATTGTTCCAAACGATGGAACAAACCCTTTGCCAAGGCGAACAACGAATTGTTTTGTAAATGCATTTCTCGCAATTCGCGCGAGTTTGTAAACAAGCCCTGTGGCAATTCACCGATCTTGTTATTCGCCAGATTCAAGATTCGCAACGAAACAAGACCGCTGAGTGCTTCAGCAGATACTTCGCTGATATTGTTGAATTGTAAGTCGAGCTGCTGAAGCCTTCTCAAACGAGAAAATCCGGACGTGTCGCTAAGAGATCGGAGTTCATTGTAAGACAAGTCCAACGATTGTAAGTCAATGCTACTGCACATCGACATCGTATCGCTGGCATCGCCAAAGCCGAGTCGCTCGGAATTTTTAATTCGATTCCGAGTGAGATTCAGCGTTTGCAAATTGATCAAGGGACAGAAGACACCCTCCGGCAGCGCTCGAATATTATTATCGCCGAGATTTAAAATCTGCAGTTCTTTTAAGCCTGATAAACTGCTGGTCGTTAATTGCAGCGATTTGCCTGTCGACCATTCAGAGTTGTGCGTGTTGATGGAAATCTTCTTGACGTTTTTTAAGCCAAAGAATGAATTGCTTTCTATGTTCATCAGCTTGCAGTTTTCAATTTGAAGCTCTTGTAAATCCTCCAAACGTCTTATCGAACCAGACGGCAGTGTGCTTTCGAAATGCAAAGCATCACTGCAGAAGACGCGCAATCTGGAGATGCCTTCCGCTGGTAACGTACTCAAGTTGGCACTGGATTCGTCTAGAGTCCTCAACCTGCATGTGACTGCAAGACGTGCTGCCGAAGTGTCGTTATTATCTGGTAACGAAGTGCACTGCTCAGGGCCGTCGAACCTGGCGGTCACCGACGATGCGAGTAACACCAAGAGCACAACCGTTTGCACTTGATTCCACATTTTCACAAACCCCGAAATAAGAAAACGAAAAAGTTGTTCAAGTAGCGAATCTACAATTCTTTATAATCATGTCCTAACTAACATAAGTTAGTTTTCTCGAGTTTATGAAACTTTTACTTTAAATGCACATTCTATATTCCGAAATAAAATAAAGCAGTACCACTGACGAACGGTTCTGAACTTGTTTATTTTAACTTGAAGCACATAGTGTTTGTTTGTTGGTCCGGTACTGTGAACGCGCTGAAGAACGCAAACTACAACACCGAATATATACTTTGCGTGGGATACTTGTACGAACCGACCGCATCAACAGTCGACGCAAGACTAAAGCTCCTCGAAGCGTTACTGCAGTATTAAAACGAAGTGAATCTAAATACGATCGAGCGCGCAAGCGTTTGGCGAGTTCTTCTTATTCACGTTAATTCTGGCGCCACTGTACGGCGAACAAAAATTCTCATCTAGCGAGAGATGCATAATCCTAATACCTAACCGGTCTACCTGCGTGGCTGGCGCTGCATTTTCATTTACTATGTAGAAGCGAATCCAATCACCCAAACTCACCTCAACCGTGCGCAGGAGAAAAAAAAATAATAATCCGCACCCAACGGGCACGCAAACCGATTAGATATT
This sequence comes from Liometoxenus newtonarum, assembly GCA_030264535.1. Lineage (NCBI taxonomy): Eukaryota > Metazoa > Arthropoda > Insecta > Coleoptera > Staphylinidae > Liometoxenus > Liometoxenus newtonarum. The sequence continues at coordinate 18,041 of JARJEB010001497.1, forward strand.
ACTTTGGCTTAAAAAGATAAGAAGTTACTTTTTAGACGTAGCTCTTTCCTTTATGGATAAACTACCTGTCGGATTAAAAACGAATAACAAAGCAATTTGCAAACAAATTCTTTGCGAAAACGCTAAAAGTCTCGAACATAAATAGTTCCTTATGACGTAAAGACGTAGGCGAAGACATTGGGAATCTATGAGGTAAAGAATGTTGTTTCACTGTTTCGCATTAAAATTTGCTTCTTAGCTTTTTCAATTTTATGTGTGCGAAGTCGTCATAAAATTAGCGGCGGCATGAGAACAGAACCAGAAGACACAAAGTGCTTTGTGTGGAGCAGAATTTTACAACGTCGAAAAATACTTTCTTTCACTTCGCACATTCATCTCATTTTTGCGAAAGAATATTTGATGTGGATTTATTGCGGCCACATGCAAACTGTTTTACAATCTGAGAGCAATTCGACTGTATTGCACCTATAATAAAAATTTATAGCTGCCGATTTTGACTTTTCATTTCTTACTTCACTAATTTCTAAATACTTTCTGAACTGAAAACCTACAATGTGAATTAGACGTAATTATAGTGAGTCACCGAAAATTTTTGAATTGTCCGGCACCCCAAAAATTTGCAATAAACTCTTCGCTATCATAAAATTTTTGCCACTGCATATTGGGATATTCTATTCAAGAGCGCTTCTATTTTTATTAGACCCCTTTGCTACACTGTCATATTCCCGGTTTATTATGCCGTTCGAAAATGTTTGCGAGTTTTGTTGGTATAGTAGTTTTGAGCAAGGAGTAGACTACGTCTGGTCGTTGATTCTATACTTAAGTCAGTAAAACTTGGTTTGTGGTGAAATGTGGCCCCTAGTGACTCGGCAACCAGTCGAAACGGTTAGTTATACAAGTAGCAGAAACGTTTCTGCTTCTGCTTATACACCACACACATTGCCTTCAATGGTTTTCCTGACTTGATTAAGCAATAAACAATTCATGATATTTGTCGGCTATGTTTGCCGACTGCTATTGCATTGCAGCACCCCTCGCTTCGGACAGTTTTACTCATTCATGATGCTCATGCACCGCGAACATGGCCCTCTCCATCAAACGTCTGACAGTACATTTTCGTCTATTGCAACATTCACTAAAGTCCATAAAAATTCAATGAAATTTTCCTTCAATTTTAACGTATTCCATTTTATGCCTGTCCAACGACCATGAGCTAAATGCCGAAGACATGAAAACAAGAACTTGTAACTTGAAGGACCTCCAAAAAGGACAAAGAAGTTAAATGTTCCTTCAGACAATTAATTTCCACTCTAATGAACACTGAAAACAATGTTTTATTATAATTTTCTATAAAGACCGTGGATTGGATTCAATCAAATAACAAAAAAGGAAACGATAAAAAGTCCTTCCTCTTCCTTTTGATGTTATCAAGTGAAATTAATTGCGTTTGAAATTAATTGTGTTCACTTTATTTGCGTTTCTTTTGTACCTAAATATTCTCATCACTTGGGTTCAGTTTAATTTATCTTCAAGGATTCTGTAACAAAAAATAACATCTTTTTATTTTATTTTTTGTTTCCAGGTACAAGGACAGTCGAGATGATGTGCGGGAGTAAATGCCGGCGGAGAGCTCATGATTTGCACATACATCAAGTCGGTGAGTCCTTGATATTTTCTTGCATGCAGCCTTCTATGTGCGATAAGCAAACAGGGGACCGTAGTATTTTGATTTATCGATTCCCTTATCGGCATTATTATGTAGTCCCCAACTCCTTATCATCATATAGATTGTTTTCGCTTCCTGCGGTTGTCTCGCGGCAATATCGGAATGATAATGATTTTTTCGATTGCTCCCTGTCGAATCTTGGAATATGTTAAAAAGTCTGGTGCGGGCGGATGGCAAATATGCGTCATTGTGCGGATGCATTTGGTGGTGAAATTAGACGCCTCCGCTACCCTACACTTTATAATCTCGAACGGGAGGGAACCACATTTAAATTTACACGTGACACTAGGAAAATGTATTTAAGTAAGTGCCTACTACTTTTAGACGACATTCCAACACAACTTGCAGCCAATCAAAACGTAAGAAAATTTACAGTGGTTTTCGATCAATGGTTTCTGTTAATGGTCTGGTGAAAATTTTGGAGGACAATTAGTCTTCCTCATACGTAATTCAATAGGCATGTTGTGTGTGTGTGTGTGTGTGTGTGTGTGTGTGTGTGTGTGTGTGTGTGTTGAAAAGACATTAATTAGTTGAAAGGTTTCCGTATATAGATGTGGAGAATTTGATATAACTCTTACGTTGCACATGCACGTGTACGTGTTCAGTGTATGTATATTGAACGAATGGACATCACAGGATGTTCCTTTTGCCATTTCACATGTCCTCGAATTCTCGCATCGCAGCGAATGTCGTGTCGGCCGGCGGCGCGTTACATCAGAGAAAACGAGAGAATGGCAACGTTTTATATATCAGGATACAGGACATTTGATTGTGTTTCATTTATATTGCTTTTACGTGTTCTTATATCCTATGCTTTTTATATTCAGACGCGTGTGTTTGTCTTCACACAGTGTTTCATGTTTCATATGTGCGTACATTGTGTGCTTAGAGTGCTTTCGAGTGTGTGTTCGTCGTCATGTCGTCATATGATATTCCTGCTTCAAGTCCTTACTCGCTGAAAAAAAAAGAAAGATGCAGGAAAGATTTCGTTCTATTTTTCTGAGGAAATTTTAAGGATAGACGAAATACTCTCTACACGTTATTTCCTTTTTGGATATGTTTGGTTGAGAGAATAGTAAACAAACACAAAATAAGTTATGATCTGATACTGTTTTCACAAAGTGCGCACCAAGTTGAACTAAACCAGAAATTAATTCGAAAAATCTGCTTAGTATATATGTTTTCTTCATACATTTAGATAATTTGATTGTTCTTTATTAGTTTGTGTAATCAATGAAGCAATATTTTAATTAAATTACTTTGCACACTGCCAAGTTGATATAAAGTATTTTCGACTATTATTTCTCATTTCTGATGATTCGCAATTTTGGCCAATCGGAATTTCCCCTCTTGTGAATATATGAGCGGGTTGTGAGTATAATTACAAAGCAAAAGCACCTTTCAAGTTACTAAAAACATACCATGATGGAGACGTGTCCATATGTAGACAAATATGTTCGAAAGCATTTTACGCTTCGTACCGCTTTCAATGCAAAACTATTGAATGAATATGCATTCAGCATTGAAAGTGTACTAGCAAGTAATTATAAAATCAATAGAGGATTAATCTTTGTACTTATACTATAGACGCATATGTCCATTACATTCGTTATGCGCTTTTCATGTTTCCTCATTTTCCATGTATGTTTGTAATTTTCTCTATGCATGCTCAACTTGCAAATATCGTAGAACAAAAGGTACCACTGCATTCAGCAGTAGAGATATCAACTGAAAATATATATACAGTAAAGAACGAAAATTGATTGATCTATTTATTTTTCATGCGAATTGCAATTGCACGTACCCAGATCGGGTACGTATTGTTGTATGGGCAGGTTTGGACCCAGAGATTGTCCATTAGTTCTGCAATTTAAGTGTTCCCGCTTGAAGCTGATTTCTTTCTTTATTCATTTTTTGCTGCTATTTTTTATGTAACTTAATTCTTATAAATCCTTCTCTGATTTTTGGTGCTATTCATCATTGATAATGTTAGCAGTTCCAGGATCTTAACTAACATGTAGAATTGTATAGGAATCGCAGGAAGGATAGAAAATGTAAAGGATCCTGTAATCAACGTACTTTCATTATTGATGGCATTGAATTAAATCGAACCCGCTCGGGAATTCAACCAATGAAATATTTAACTAGGCGAGATTCGAAAATAGAGTTAGAGAAGACCGATTTCACTTATGTGCTCTGTGAATTATATGCTCGATGTGAACGGAAGTATATGTTACAATTGGGTTATAGGTATATGTGTGGATGTGATGGGTGGCATGAAAGACTTTCCAACGTTTCTCAACGTTTTCAATGTTCTTACTGTGTTTTCTATGTTCTTCATGCTGGAGCGAATTTCCTTCATGTAACATACCCCTGTCGTGCGGGCGTATACGAGTGTCTTTCGGAAACTGAATTTGTCGGTGCGAGCAAAAACACTTTAGACTTTTAGAAGCGTTTGGATATGTGCAAAGATAACGGACGTACGTTATCCACATGCAAGCGTGCAGAAGAAGTTTTCGGTTGCAGATAAGTACGTCGTTGATTAAGCGATCCATCAAGAGATCTCTTGTACTTGTACCGATCGGAGATTGAGATGTTTAAATTGCATGTAAGATTTTTTTGGTTATGTTTGTGTATGTGTGTGAGAGACAGACTCTTGGGCCGTTTTGCTCTTACATTACTGAATTAAACCGAGTTCTGGTGTATAGGTCGGTTTTCTACGAGAGTATGGGGTTTGTGTACGCTGGCTTTGCTTCGGTTCGAAAAGACTAGCAAGAATAAGGATAAGAACCTGTCCGAAGTGGAGCGCATCCGCACTGGTCCAGGCCCCTTCACGAAACATGAAAAAACAGCGAAAAAGTGAAACGAGGATTTAATTGGGAAATAAATTGCACGTCCACCGCTATATTTAGGATTGTGTGTGCGTCTAATACATGTTTTAGGAATTTTCGCTTAGAGAAATCGATAAATACTTCTTCAACGACCGCAAAGCGAACTTACACACAAACACATTACGACTGATGTGGCAGACGCAGACACATTCGTAACGAACGCAATGACTAAGTCGAATCGCACAAACCGGACGAAGAAGTGCTCTTTCTTCCGCCGTAAAGTTTGACGATTATACTTTATGCCATTCCAGGCAAATGTCACCTTAAATGTTAACGATGGCCATTTCGAAATGGCAACGGAAATGCACTCATTCCACCGTTTCACTCCTCCTACTTACGAATTACTTCTTCATTTTTAAGTTCCAGTAGCAGATAATGAAAAATACATGCAAGAAAAACAAAAAAAGACACAATTTTTCTGCAGTGAATTATAAATTTTTCCTGTCTTATTATGTATACTTTATTAAAGTTTTATCGATGATACTCGCCTAGGATACATCTTGCCCATTACGGTTTGTAATTGGTAAAAGTTTTAAGTGCTCTCAAAGTGGCAAAAACCATTGCAATAAACGGTAACTGTGATGCCACCGCAAATATTTCGACTAAACACGCTTGTGATGAGTACCATGGAGGACGTTTCAATATTGTAGAAAATGCAATTGAATATGGCCAGTAGGTTTTAAAGGTCTTTACCAGTTGAAATCGTGACTAGGGAGACTCATTGGATTTCCACATGGCGTACGAACTACCCCGTTATTATCACTCCAGCGGACACTTATTGTATAAGTGCATTTAATATTTTTTCCACAATTTCGCATTTACACCAAAGGTATTTTGCACATTTCACAAGTCGTAGTGGCAATGGCAATACCACACCACAACTAGAAGGAACGCATAAGGAGCACAACGCAACGACCGACAGGAGACCTGGAGACTGCTCCATGAGACGGCACATTCTTATAAGTGCCGGCCAACGTCGAGATATAAAAAATTCACGATTACTTTTTAATATCACCTTCTTCTGCGATTCACCTAAATGTGAGTGAAATATTAAACGGATTCCGACTTATGTTCCATACTTACGTCGACAAAATCTTCGTATTGTTTAATAATGTATTAAGTATGCGCACATCAGAGTCTTTAGGAGTTCTAAATTTTTACTGTTTAACTGAAATACGCACTTGGAGCTTGGTACATTTACGAAATTCCTAAAATTATTTTCACAAGAAAATCGATAGGGGAAACAAGAAAACGAAGCGCTAAACGCGCTGAAATTTATAAGTGCAAAATACAAAATTGAAATATCGAAAGTCGTAAATCAGCAACATAAATATAGATAATTGTAGTACTTCGGTTCCCATTTAAATTCCAAAAACACGCCATTCGTAATTTTGCATTTATTCGAGTTAACCGAACGTAAAAGAGTACTCTTTGGGCGGTCGGATATAGAGGAGCGTATAGCACGTGGAGAACAACGAGCTAAACGCGTGGCGTGCAAATGGAAATATAATAGAGGTTTCCTCCACTTTAATACTATAGAGACATTTATTCGGTTTGAAATCATCGGAATTGAAATTTCCGACAATACCTAGAAGCAATTTGTATGTCGAGATAAATATAGACAGAACCGGAATAAATTCAAAGTCCCAATTGAATACGACTTTGATAAATCAGTCACTGGATATTAAGAAAAGTAGAAAATTGAATTCTAAAATTTTCTTGAATTAAAAAAATCAGAGGATAAATTATAAAACGTAAACTGAGTAAGTTTATGAAACAAAAAGGACGAATAAATGTAGAAATGCCGGAAATCGCTAGGAATCTATTAGCAAGAATTTAATATCCAGATCACGTATTTCCCCGTCACGTTAACGCTATCTTGGTTCTCTTTGGTGATAAAAAAAAGCCAAACGTATTAGATTAGCCGATGCGCAGAAAAAGTCCTGCAGGAAATGTAATTTCGTTCGTCTAGCATTCACTCGTACATGTTACATGCTTTTACTCTTCTACTTCCACCATTCTATCTCTTCTTACAGTCATCTAGCAAAACCATCGCGCAAACGTTTCTCTATTTCATCTGCTGCATGTTACAATCACGGATTCTCGATGTTCTCTTCTTTCATTTTCAGAGGACATTGGTTCTTTTCGTATTAGAGCGATGTTACGCACCATTCATTCGAGTAAAAAGTTAAATCCTTTTAATGTTCGAATCTTTTGTCCTCTTTGCTACCGACAATCGTTTAATCGAATTAAACGACTAGACTTTCCGTCATTCAATTCGAACGAACATACCGGGAAAATAAAATATATCCTAGTCCTAGTCCTAGTCCTAGTCGAATATGTTTTGTTGGATTTTACACTGTTTAATCACATTTTCAAAACTTTCTGCTACAATCTATTCATTCGGGCAGACGTGCAGACAAGCACCCCTTTTAAATGCCACAATTCTAACCCCAATTAAACTAATGCAATAAAATAGTGAAATTCACAAATTCACAATGAAATATAATTTTTCTTCATATTTAATGTCATTTTTCATTCTTTTTCATTTGTTTGATGAGTCAGGGATATTTTATTGTTGGCGTTAATGTTGTTATTTTTGTATTTTGATACTGATATCTCCCCACATGCGATATTGATGTCGCATTTTTGATGTATCTACTTTATGTCTATACGTTAAGGATCATTTATTGCGACACGTCCGTATCTACATTATCTTCAGTCAAACACATTATGGCGGAAGATGCTCTCGACTTTTGCCGTCATCAATCCTTGCCTCTCGAAACGATATCGAACATCCGATTACTCGCGGGCTTAAACTTTGACATGGATTTGCATTCGTATTAGTATCCCAAAATATACAAGCCCAATGTATATACAAAATATTCTGTTTGTCATATCATGTAAGCTCAGGAAACCGGAAAACTGAAATCGTTTGCATGTTACAAGAAATAAATGTATTTAAGATATACTCCGGATTTGAGAGTTGAATAGATTAAACTTGATGCATCGTTAGAAATGTAATTTCGGAATATCGTTGTTTAGTTGTGTTTATGCTGCGTTTTAACTTGAAAGAAATGACTGTTTTTATTTATTTGTTTTCTACATTTGACAGCCCATTTTATTTACAAACAAATTCCCCCAACAAGTCGAATAAAAATACGAAAAAAGCCTTTGATGAAAACTGAAGGGGAGTGAAAAGGGAAAGGACAATAAAAACTTGAATTGATTGATAGGACACGATCAGGGGTCAACTTCTGATGTATGAATATTCCGGTTGACTGTACGAATTTTCCTCTTTCTTCACTTTTCGAGTAAACGCGCAAGTAATTCTAGAAAATTAAAAATTACAAATTCAAATAAAATGATTTCGTAATAATGTAATAATGTACACAACAAAATAAAAATTAAATTAAATATAAATTCGTAGCTTCGAATTAATTTTAATTATAAAAATTATTGAATTATTTGTTGGAACGCGTCGAACCATTAAAATGAAAAAAAAAACGTGTTCTTTTTAACGACCAAGGGCACATAATTAATTTAATATCCAGATGTGTACCAGAATCATATATTCAATATAAAATATTAACCCCGGAAATAAAATGGAAGTAAACAAAGTGATTTAAACCGGAATAATGACAAAACGTTTCGTTATAACGCACAAACAGCACCAACTGTAATAACAATGCGAGAATATTTAATATTAATTTACTTTAAATCCATTTATATATACTATGTATTTGTATATTTGTTGGAAAATGTGTATTGTTGTTCTTGTTGTGTGTGCTTTCCAGCAAATAGTGGGTTTGCGATATTTTGTAAATAATAAATTTCCATTTATTTCGTAATAGAGAAATACTGAACGTTGTTAAATAATTGAACGTAATAAATTCAAAATCGAAATAGCTAAGCATATACTTGGTCATTTGATACGTGCACATGCAATGGAATGTGTAATATTTGGTTTTCATTTATTATCATTGTGCATTTCAAACATGCAACCTAAAATTCTCAACAATTCACAGTTTTAATAAAGATGAATGAAAAATAAAATAAAATGGTAAACAGTCTGCAATATTTTAATATAATTAAGAATTCCCAATGTTATATAATATCCCTACAATCCCGCCAGCAATATTGGAAATTTCCTATTTTCTTATATTTGTATATTTAATAGTAGTTTACGTAACTAGAGTGGAAAGTTGCTTATAGTACATGACGCGGAAAATTTATAAAAGAGCCATGTAGCGGCGAGTTTAGTAATCCGCAAATGCGCAATTGTATCTTTCGACACATATTACGTACTATACTTTTTCTACGACCACACAATATTATAATTTTATACATATACACGTAACGAAAACAGTTAAAGTTTCTTCTATCCACCATTTATTTACATTGCAATTATTGTTGATGAGATAAATTGTTTAAGTTTAAGTAATTAAATTAATAAAACTAAGGTGCAATATTAATTATATACCTACATGTAGGTACTGATAAACGATTAGTGCACTTTGCCAACTAAGAGAAAATCAATGACGGGGAAAGGCCGATTTGAAGGATAATGGAAAGGTACTTGTAAAATACTATCATACAGTGACATCTGCAATATAAGTTTCTAAGCATTTACGCTATTTTTGATATTTCAAATCTCCACTTAATTCAAAATATATTCTTTTATGAATTACCGCGTGTCTACTCTTTAATGTCAAACAAGTGTAGATATTCAACGCCATTTGCAAAACTTTCTGATAGGCATTGTACACCTATAATCCGAATAGTGTATAATGATGAGCATGTGTACGATGCGCAAGCACGTAATGCTCTCAAAGCTAAAAGTGTACGGAAGCGAAGAGAATGGTGTATGATGGCGTTATATAGTTGCATGTAACGCCACGTGAATATTTGCTTCGATGCAAGCAACATATACTCGAGTATGTTGTATGGACTTGAATCCCTCCGGTAATTTAGTCCAGAGCTTCATTAAGCTGTAGCTATTAATTACGAGCGCTCACGTGCGCTAATTTCCTACCGACTTATCTATGCGTTGTTATTTTCCAATAAACGAGGCGCACTTGCATATTCGTATTATTCACATGTTCATACATTCGAGATTTCTCATTTTCGAATCCGATTCATATACAGTTCCACAAGCACAACCATATACCTAATTGCATTGGACTAGGAGTCATGTTCAGTGGTTTAGTTCTAGGAATTGGTTCCAGTTTGAGGGGAATGAATCAAGACTCGCAATGCTATTAATAAAGTCGTACGTGTTTGACAATTAACGACTTTTGTACTTGTAAGCGAAAAATCGGTACGGATTTGCACCGCACAACTTTACGACAGTATACACTACAGTTTCTCAGAAGGTGGGACATGTGAGATGTGGGTTGTGGGATGTGGTATGTGGGATGCGGGACCTGGGACTTTGGATTTGAGATTTGAGATTTGACATTTGAGATTTGACATTTGACATTTGACATTTGAATTTCACATTTGACATTTGACATTTGACATTTGACATTTGACATTTGACATTTGACATTTGACATTTGACATTTGACATTTGACATTTGACATTTGACATTTGACGTTTGACATTTGACATTT